>CM046832.1:71738195-72030695 GCA_025618425.1 Heliocidaris tuberculata | reverse complement strand
CACCTAGTATAATACTAGTAAACAGTTTTGTCAGAGGATCACACTCCTTACTGTGTGTTCATTTTATAGTACTCAATCATGTTAAAAGCCACCATCAACATGTTCAATGGAGATGAAAGTTGGCTGGGTGGAAGCAGAAAAATCAGCGAAACGTAATTATTATTGAAAGTCGCACAGAAATCACACAAAGAATAAGAAAGATTCATTTTTTTTTAATTCCTCGTATTATGTTGAGGAGTCTCCTATTTGTGATGCAGTACGGTATGTGTAGTGTTATACAAGGCATGGGCTGTGGAACCGGGGGCTGCAGCCCCCCGCCCCCCCCCCCCCTCCCCAATTTGAGTAGACACTTTTTTGTAGTAGACACGTGTCGTAAAACTTCGGAAAAAGGGTACAAAAATTAATGAGTGAAATTAAATCAGCACCCCCACTCCCTTTCAAAAACGCTCCGCGGCCTCTGCAAGGTGAACACCTTCATAATGTTATTTTACTCAAATTACTCAAAATTTACGTGTTCTCAGTGCTTGTGATAGAACAAACATTCTTGGCGCGGGAGGGCTAGTAAAATAATGTTAAGATGATGTATGAAACGTCTTGTTCTATCATTATAGTGGCAAATGGAATATTTTGGATAATTCATAAAATTATACACAAGAAATTAGAGTGATCTTATACGACATCAGGCATAATGACAGCATGTAATGCGATCATGATGTCTGATGTAGATCTGCGATTAGAAATCCCTCGTATACGTTTTTCAAATTATTATATTGAAATCAATGTAATGTTCAAACATATACAACTTTCTTGCTCTTTTCCTCATTTTTCTCAAACGTTTGCTTGTCTATTTCTGTGAATATTATATTTCAACTTGGCAAACCTACTGTGAGTTCGAGTCCCCGTTAAAAGCCACTCAATTTTCCTTGGAGTATCCGACAATTTTCTTTACTGTTATGTTTTATCCCCCCCCCAAAAAAAAAAACACATATTAATTATGGTAGCTGCCTTTGTTTCATTTCTTACTGAACATAGACATACGGGCACGGTTACGCGGGGGGGGGGGGGGGTGACTTCTCTTGTCCGAATATATAAACTTCTAATTTCCAATATTGTGAGAGGGCAAAGCGAGGGAAACCCTGACACCTTTTTTTATAGTAACAATGTTATCCTGTATTAAACTAATAAAACTTTAATATAGAAAAGATATAGATTACAATTACAGCACAACGCTGCCAGGATATGATGTATGTGAATTTCAAATTTTCAGGGAGCTGCAGCTCCCCCTCCCCCTCCCCTCCGCCTCTTACATCTTTGTTTGATAGAGACAGATGCATGTATATTGTATGTTTTAATCATTATTTTCAATACAGAGATTTTTTTATCATAAGTATATTCACTGGACATTATATGCAAATATGGGTGCTATATATTTCATTTATTAGATTCGTAAATAGACAAACATGCAATACAACGTATATGGCCCAGTAGAATGAATTCAATCAAGCAGGGCCGAACATTATAGATGTACAGTTCAAAAGATAACATACATAAATATAATAGTATTTGAAACGGATAACAGAGGGACATAGTTATATAAAATTGCAAAGATATAAATAAGAGTTTCTTTGAACATGAAAATGTAATGTGGTAAAATAATGTGGAGCATGTTAACGACCGATGACTGCAGACAGTAGCGAGATGGGGAGTGATGAAAGAGAGAGAGAGGGGGTGGGGGGGGGAGAGGGGGAGGCTTTCAATAAGCGTGACAACGAGATCGAAGGAAAAAGGATATGGTGAAAACGAGAGATCACAAATAGGAGAAAAGGAAAGAAAAGAAAATACATTCTACCATGAAAGTTCCTGATTGTTTTCATAGAGTCTAAATTGCATACGAAACACAATAATTACCTTCACGATATTTCATATCAACCGTCGGAGGGAGGGGGAGTTATAATGAGAATTATATAATGTTAATTCATTTATAAGTTTCAAAATGTACATTTCATTATCATCGCAAGTGCAATATTCAATTTCAGTAAGTATTCTGTTATAATCAGACTCGATATCAGAAATGAATGAAACATCAATTTTATTTTATTTATTTTTAATTCATGAACATCAACTTTGCTTAAACATTGGAGTGCTATAGAACTGTGCACCTTGTTAATACAATATTGAAAGAAAACCAAGATTTTAAATCAATTCAAGACAATATCCAAAAGGAGAAGTGTAAAATGAGATAAAGGATATAGAAGATTATGTATCTCTGTAGTTTCCAGAATAGTTTTTAAAGTCAATTCGAATACACCAATTCTTGCTTATGATAGCTGGCCCCTGCATTTATCTCGATTTCTTGAATTACCTCCATAATTTCAATATTATCTAAATATATTCTTTTGTGTAATTCAGTTGTCACTCTTTATTTGTATCAATTCTGATTTTTGTCATTATTGTATGCAGTGTTTGTATTTGATTTCTTAATAAATGCAGAAACATCTGCTAAAAAAAAATGTACTTGAATGACAACCTGCATGAGACCGACTGCCCATGGGGGTGAAATCTCAGGAGACTTAAGTTGGTCTGGTGAACGTCAGAAAAGTTGTCAAAAGGAATGTGGGTTGTCGGTCTCTTGAACCCCCAGACAACTTCTCAGATGACACATGAGACTGGCATTGTCCGTCTCGTTGGATGTCGGTCTCGTCGGCTGCAGCCATTCTACATGATCGATGCTTAATTATACCATGCATGTGGAACAGATAACAAATCTTACTTTTACTTAAAATAATCTATGTTTACCTTGGTATTTTAAACGAGTCAGATTTCGATTTTTGTATTAAGGCACTTATCATGCTTATATCAAAACTGTTTAGCTAGTTGTTAAAGTAGGTATTTTTGTTTTTATTATCAGTATTGTGTTTAAAGTTGGTTTATACTAATCATACTGATTTTCCATTTAAAGGGAGAGTTTTACCTTCGACTGGAGTATATTTTCTAAAGCCAGTGGGGTAGCTACATAGGCGAATGGGGGCACGTGCCCCGTCTATCGAATGGCGAAAAAGGGGGAGAAATAAAAGAGAAAAAAGGTAGAGAAAAGAACACGATCAGCTTCCTTCCATCACCCTCTCCCCATCAGTGGCCTCGTAAATTCGCATTGAATTTTTCAGATTAAGACCTGTGCCCTCCCCCCCCCCCCCCCCCCCCCCCCCTTAGTGATGCCAGTGCCATGCCAGTGCCTCCTCAATGGCTGGACTCTAGCTCTGGACTTGCTGAAGCCATTTAAAACATACATCATGTAGCTTAAAATTGCAATGTATTATTGTCGTTCAAAAATCAATATCAATACCAATAATACTAATAATAAGGGTGTGCTATACTTTGAACGACCTATTTCGTGTCTGGCCGTCATCCCTAATTATTACTGATCGCGGTTGATTTTACTAAGTAACTTAACATCGTATTAATTTCTCTGGTGCCCCAGAATCAATCTGCGCAATTACTGATCATCTGGAATTTCTTTATCAATCAAAGAAGCATGCATACAAAACCTGTCAGCTGATTGGGATTGGTCTATCTTTATAATACATGTGAAATAAAGCATGGTTGAATGAAGATACTAATTTCCGTTAAAGGTCTTCTGAACATATTTCTTGTCCAGTGAGCCTACGTGACGTTTTTGTCAACTTCAACAAAAAGCTCTTCATCAGGCAACTAAACCCTTTCAATTTCATATACAGGTTGTAAATCTTGTCCCATGGTGTGTAGCATCTTTATGTTACTCTGTTTGGGATTACATAAGTCATTGTGTCGGATCCGCGAAGATGAAGGAGGCATTTTAAAGAAAATTATTTATTCTACAATCGGTTTTACATTTGGCATCCATCGGAAACTGGAATGTTGAATCCTGTTTTGAAATGATTCTGAACATTTTGAACTTGTGAATAAGGAAAAGCAACTAGCTGCATAGGGACAAGGGAGATTTGGAGCTGCTTTAGAATTAATTTGCTAAAGAATGGCACTTTTAGTGCGAAAGCTGGTAACTGTTTAATTTTCATCTTTTTGTCTTTTTGTTGCCTACCTCTAGAAAAGCGACTGTGTGTTCGAATAGCCACTCAGACATGCCATGTTCTGTCTTCACCCATCGATCTTCATTTGCTCAAATTCCGTTTAACTTTATTCTTTTTATTCCGTCCGTGTAGGCCTATACGACCCTGGATCAAGGTTCCGCTAAACTTGAACTACCTCCACGCCATGCAGCATTTTTTAATTATTCGGTCAAGTTAGTTTAATGACCACCACGCACCTTCCGACATGACTACGACTGGATTTTGAAAAATGAATACCAACAGGAAATTGCAGGGTGTTGTGAGCTTCCCAGTCGAAGAAAAGGTCCGACTGGATGGAGATCATAGTTATATATTTTTATTATCAATTTTTTTTAACATTATTATTTCTTTTTTTTTTCTTTTTTTTTTTGTTGCTTATCACATAATTTTTTAGGAGGGACTGGTGTCCCCTGGCGAGTGAATCCTGGATTCAAAACTGCAAGTGACTGTAGTCACAGGCAGATACAATTTACATTTGTGAAATTCCATATCTAATTCTTTATTGATGTCTTCCAATAGCCAGGTCGTAATGGCCTCACCTCGTGCATGTAGAATACCACAGTCACACCGCCAAACAGACTACAAATCGACAGATAATTTGACCATTTGGGGTAATGTAATTTCTTGTTTGGTCGGGGGGGGGGCGTTTCATCAAGTGTCTTGTCCGTGATTTACCGACAAATTTGCTCTCAGCCAATCAGATGCAAGGATTTCAGTAGCTTATAACAGTTATTGCAAGTTGTCATTGATGACAAGTTTTATGAAACAGGGTCCTGGTGTCGGTCGTGTCAGTGTGACTGAGGTATCATCGTTCATCGTTTCAGAGTGCGCCAGGATACGTATACGGACAGCGAACTGAGATTATATTTTCACTTCCCATTCTGTCTGATATACCCAAGTGCCAATGAATGTGGCATGAGATTTTAAACAGTAAAAAGACAGCAAAACAGTAAGATTAAGATTCGATAGAACATAATTATTGGTAAAATTACTTATTTTAATTATCCTTTTGAATTGTGTTTAGTCGAACCGACGTGATAGCGGTATGACGACGATCGAAGAAGACCACTATCTTGATGCCCTGACCGAGTTCATACGTCGTTGTGATCAGGAGGAGGTGATGCTAGCATGGATCAAGAATAGATGTCTTAACATTCTCAATGTGCTTCCTATCGATCAGACCTCTCCCAATAACCCGGTCAGAGTGGTTGGTGTGGGTTGCGGTAACGGTGAGTAGTTACCATGCATTCCATTCTCTCCCCCAAATCATAAATAATGATAGCAATTTGTACACTCGGTGACACTTTTTTTTTTTTTAATCAGAGGAGCCTTTCTCTTTTTTAGGGGAGGGGGTGGGGGCTTTAAAAAAAAAAAAAAAAAAAAAATATATATATATATATATATATATATATATATATATATATGCACTGTCATCAGATTTTGAGAAAGGAAGACCAGTTTTTACAAATTCAACGGAATGCGCACCATAAATGTTGCAGGGTATGCTACTCTAAGTTTCAGTATTCCAAACTGAGAGATCTTCTGGCTCGGTCATATGGCAAGCCTTATTGATATTTAAAGTGATTTTTTGATATCACAAATTCGAATTTGTGATATTTTTTGTGATATCACAAATTCGAATTTGTGATATCACGAATTCGAATTTGTGATATCAGGAATTCAGTTTGTGATATCACGAATTGAATTTTTGATATCACGAATTCCCATTGGTTTATCACATAAACCCAATTTTTGATATCAAGAAATCGAATTTGTGATATCACAAATTCAATTAGTGATAACACAAATTCAATTCGTGATATCACAAATTCAATTCGCGATATCACAAAATCGAATTTGTGATATTTATAAATTCTTTTAACGTCATACTTTAGATATAAACAAACATATATATTAAAAATTGAAAACTCGAATATATATGAAACAGTTTGACGGGTTTTATTTAAATTGACAACATATCATTAAATGAATTCTTGATATGTTTGCCAATCAATTTACATGTATCAATTCATCTAAAATTATTTTTAAATTGTTTCCAGTGAAGGATATGGATGCGAAAAGTCCGTTGCTATTTTTATTCAAACTTATACTACATTCTGTACAAAGTAATACTGGAATTTCCAGCTGAATTTCTGCACTAAAGTAATGCTCGAATACCAAGTGAATTCGAGCACACAACTAACGCTCGAATACACAGCTGAATTTCTGCACTAAAGTAATGCTCGAATACCAAGTGAATTCGAGCACAAAACTAACGCTCGAATACCAAGCTGAATTTCTGCACAAAAACAATGCTCGAAATCAAAGTGATTTTTTGCACAACATGAGTGCTAGAATTCCTTTGCCATTTTGTGATATCATAAATTGGAATTAGTGATATCACGAAATGGAATTAGTGATATCACAAATTTCGAATTTGTGATATATCAAAAAATCACTTTAAATATCAATATGGCTTGCCATACGGTCACTTCACTACTTCGCACATCAGTAGTACCATATTCTCACATTTAGCATTGTAGAATTCTGTCTCCATACTGTTATGATTAATGTTTTTACGCAGATCGTTTTTTATTTTTTATTTTTTTTATTTATTTTTTATTTTTTTTTATTTTTTTTTTTTTTTTTTTTTTTTTTATTTTTTTTTTTTCTTTTTTTTTTTTTTTTTTTTTTTTTTTTTGGGGGGGGGGGGGGTTGCCAATCAATTTACATGTATCAATTCATCTAAAATTATTTTAAAATTGTTTCCAGTGAAGGATATGGATGCGAAAAGTCCGTTGCTATTTTTATTCAAACTTATACTACATTCTGTACAAAGTAATACTGGAATTCCCAGCTGAATTTCTGCACTAAAGTAATGCTCGAATACCAAGTGAATTCGAGCACACAACTAACGCTCGAATACACAGCTGAATTTCTGCACTAAAGTAATGCTCGAATACCAAGTGAATTCGAGCACAAAACTAACGCTCGAATACCAAGCTGAATTTCTGCACAAAAATAATGCTCGAAATCAAAGTGATTTTTTGCACAACATGAGTGCTAGAATTCCTTTGCCATTTTGTGATATCATAAATTGGAATTAGTGATATCACGAAATGGAATTAGTGATATCACAAATTTCGAATTTGTGATATATCAAAAAATCACTTTAAATATCAATATGGCTTGCCATACGGTCACTTCACTACTTCGCACATCAGTAGTGCCATATTCTCACATTTAGCATTGTAGAATTCTGTCTCCATACTGTTATGATTAATGTTTTTACGCAGATCGTTTTTTATTTTTTATTTTTGTTATTTATTTATTTATTATTTTTTATTTTTTTTTTTTTTTTTGGGGGGGGGGTCGATTATAACCCACCTGAATTGCCAATGCGTTTACAAGTGCTCAGTAATGCAAAGTTTCAATACTGCAAAATGCAAATCTTCAAACCTGAGACGGGGATAACCCCCGCTCAAGATCATTTGCACTCTTCTCTGCTCTCTCTCTCTCTCTCTCTCTCTCTCTCTCTCTCTCTTACACACACACACACTCTCTCTCTCTCTCTCTCTCTCTCTGTTGTAATTATACATTATAGCTTTCAGATTCCTGTGTCCAACAGCGCTTGTGAATCATAAAAATAGTTTTTGATCTCATCATAGTGTGATTAAAAGTTTTCTGAAAATGCAAAGTTTTTATATTGTAAAATGCGACTTTTCTCGCTCGGTCGCTGCGCTCCCGGCCCACGCAGAATAAAAATGTGTGTTTTACGAATTGCGTCACTAGAATGCAAGGCTTCATACTACAAAATAACCCATACTCATGGCCAGAAATTTCTTAAGCCTACATCTCCCCTACACCTCCCCCCCCCCCCCCCCCGACACCACCACACCCACAAAAAGCAGCAGAGGGGGGGGGGTGGTTTGAGCAATATTTTTTTCAAGGCGCGTGTACAAAACACAGCCGCAGGACTCTCTTCAGTTAGGGATTGGTTTTTGTTGTTTGATTGGTAGACCTTTGCCCTAGGCTCCATGTAGGCCTACTATTCGGTACTTCCTTCTTCTTAGTTATAAAAGCTTGTATTCATATTCTACATAACGTGCCTACGTCACTCTAAGATATTGACCGTGTGCGCTTCAGAGAGATAAACAGTGAAATTCCTAAACTTAAATCCATTAAAACGGTATTCGAACAATTTTAATCTTTCTTTACAGTGTATTGTGAATCTATATGGGAAATATCATTAAATATGAGAAACTGCCTTCGCCTCTATGGAATATTTCGGACATATTGTTAAAGTTGTTATCTCGCCAAAGGGTCCGTATTAAGGATGTCGTGTCTTTCATAATTTTGTTTGCTTAGGTTCCTTGATCTCGTCAGGTGAAGTTTATTGTAAAGCTTCCTGCACCTGAAGATATATATAGGATTAGAAAATAAATGGAAAAGAATATTTTTCTTTGACAAAAAATAGGACTTTAAAAAAAAAGAATTCCTTTAAGCCCGGCTTGATTCAGGTGTTGTAAAGTGAATCAGCTCAGGTCACTTTCTTCTCTCCTTCGCACATCTGCACATGTATCTTTTTTTAATTTTAGATTTATTAATTTCCGTTCATGTCTTTGTTTCTGTCCAAATGAAATGAATTAGTAAAATGAGAGAGAATGTTTTGAATATATTTGTGGCTGGGCCTTGATCGGAACCTGTTGCACGTTCTCCTTTGAATCATTGTTGAATGAGGGTTTGCAACTGATTTTGAGCAAACACAACCCTCTATAATTATAATACAAGGCACTGATGATTAGAGAGTGAGAAAGAGAGAGGAGAGAGGAAGGGAAGAAAAGCGCGTGCGATCGTGGAAGTACATGGATCTGGGGGTGCTGATCTCGAGTCACTAGGAAAAGGAGCAGCCTACCCTAGGTTGGTGTTTCTGAAGGGGGATACGCCTGTTGAATGTGACCCCTCCCCCCCCCCCCCTCCTTCACACTTCGCATAATTTTTTATTTTTATTTTGTATTTTTTTGTTTCTTGTTGACAGAAAAAAGAACCTCCGTCTGCAGATTTGAAAATCTGAGACACTTTTTTCTTGTTGAAATTTTGGCTAATTTATCCTCAGCTTTGGTCCGACAACTCCCATCCCTATTCAAAATGGTGTAGCGACACGGGGGGGGGGGACAAATTTCCCACTGTCAATGTTACTCTTTTTAGTGAGGCTGATTGGTATAAATTCCCTTAGTCCGGGTGAGGGTCAGACTAGTCTTAACTCGGGGGGGGGGGGGGGGTGCGCATAACTACCTGCACCATGAAGAACAAATGTATATTTATCTTAAGTAAACAACATAAAAATGTGCCACCTCTCTCTTTTAAATATACATTAAACACAACCAAAAAAAAGTAACTCCCCCCTTAATCGAAATGGCGTAACATTGTAACGAACAGGTTTTGAGCAAAATAACTTGGCAGGAGTGTTCCTACACATCTCGACTAAAACTTTTCTGTGAAAATGAGATTGATCCATTGACATGATTGAGTCATGCATGAGTGAGCGAACACTAAAGGCAAAATTATCACTTTTCAAAAGTCACAAGGGTCATTTTGGGGATTCTATGAAACGAGATTTTAGCGAATTCGGTTTCTGTTGCATATTTATGTGGTGTTGTTGTTAATCATCCATCGCTTGACCCCCTCACACCTATCCTGACACTTTTCTCATTATTATTGTTGGGTGAGCACAATTTAAAAAAAAATTAACCCTCCTGAATGTGAAATTGCAAAATCCATTCAGCTTATTGAAAAAAATAATTTCAGATATTTTTTACCAAAATGTATCATCACATGTTATATGAACATAAGAGGTTGTCATCGTGTCATGGCTGAGTGAGCACATTTTTAAAATCGCGCAAGAAATGCTAAAATGTACTGTTATACAGCATAAAAAAGGACCCTTTTGACTTTTGAAAAGTGACAATTTTTGCCTTTAATGTTTGCCCACTTATGCATGACTCGATGGATCAATCTCATTTTTACAGGGAAGTTAGTCAATAAGTGTATAAGAACACTCTTGCCAAGTTATTTTGCTCACAACCTTTTCGTTAAGAAGTTACGCCAATTTGATTAAGGGGGAGTTACTTTTTAGTTGTTGTTGTTGTGTTTATGTATTATTTTAAATCTTATAAAAATAATTGGTCTGCGGGGATATATAGGAAGCACTTTATACATTTAATTGTCACGATGAATCGTGATAATAGTTCAGAGACTGATGCAGAATTGAAATTCGGCATTAGATCTGATCGTCATTTTAACCTAATTTCAGGAATTATGGACGTACAGATTCTACGAGAGATGAGTTCGTTGAGTGCCTTCACGCAAGAGATCGCTATCGAACCGAATGATTCGGAACTTCTGCGATTTAAAGGGAGGATAGAAGAAGACGAAAGACTGAAGTCGGTTAACTTTGATTGGATACATGCCGCTACCGAAGTTTTTGAGGTTAGTTACTATGGTTACCCTTTTATTCTATGAAAGCCATCTATTTTCTTTTAGATACTATTCACATAGTATTTTTTAAATGAAAAATATAATTTATATTTCAATTTCAGATATAGATATCCTCGATGTAATTCACTGAAACAACCGTTTGTCTGTACTGTTCAATGTATTTCCGAGGCATTTTTTTTTTTTAATGGAGAATTAAATTATGATAAAGGAATGTTGAAATAAGATATAGATTGTTCAAAACTGTCGCACGTCAGAGTGGATATGTTTCTGACGCTTACCTTTCTTCCTAATTCTGATACCTCTTAACACAGCAGTACTTTTTAAATCTTTTATCTTTGTGTCCCAAAAGTATACGACCAGGGCCCTCTTGCATAAAAAGTTGCAATTAAACGCAACTCAAAAAATTAAACGCAAGTCCCAAATACGCGATGCTGAATGGTTGAAAATCGAGTTGCGTTTAATTTTTTGAGTTGCGTTTAATTGCAACTTTTTATGCAAGAGGGCCCAGAGCTGTTACTAGAGAATGGAAGTTGATGTTATTGTACGACTATTTAAATTGAAAGACACAAAAGAAACAATATCGAGTAGTACCACTCAAGGTAGTGTGCACTGACTGATGTCATTGCACATTCTGTGACGGATTGCTAAATTGTCAGTAAACTGTGACGATAACAACCACCATACCCTCCCCACGAAATTTAGCCAATCGGTGCCCCTATTACAGCGTCAACATGGTCAAGTATTGGTACAATAACATAACATAAAAGTATCGGAAGTAGTGCTTCTCAGACTATGAATGGATATAGATTTTGATTTTATCAAGAGTAAATATATTATACTCCTTGCGTTATTGGGTTAAGCGTACGACTGGAAAGTCTGCCCCAATAACCAATGTGCACATTTGTGGTTCAGGAAAAAAAAAAATAGACAGAATGCGCTTTTGTGCATGAAGAGAAGACTAGGTATTGATAATCAAAATTGTATTGAACTCTCTAGTGTCATAATAATCATCATTATGACTTTAGTTTTATATCACGTTTCCCCATTGTTGGTATACTGTGATGTTATACTAGATCGAGATTCACTGTTGATATGAAACGCGTTTTGTGTTGAAGTTTCTCCACTGTTTTATTCATAGTTTTCCTTTCCAAAGAAACAGGAATGCAGTGGTTTAGTTTACAGTCATGATCGCTTCATATATATATATATATATATATATATATATAACAGTCAAATTGAGGAGAATCCCCAAGAAACGTGACGAATATGCTATTACAAAATACACTCGTATCATGGTTTTATTTATATAAATTTTGGCACGTATACAGCACTGTCATTTTAAGGTCTATGTTGTTGTTTGACTCTTTCCAAAGTCAAGATTATTTTCTCGTTTAGTGTTTGTTATTCTAAAGGTAGCTGATACTATAGTTAAAGGAGAATGAAACCCTTGGGAAAATCAATTTTAATTGAAAAGAGAGGATAGGAAGAAGCAATTTAGCAATTTAGTTTTAGTAGTACAACTCTCCATATGTTTTGTACACAAAATTTCATATCAAAGTGCAGCTTGTCTCCTTCTTAGCTCAAGATATGTCATGGGAAAATGTATTTGACACAGCATATGTCAAGTTTACAAAAAGACAAGCAGCATCTTTAGAGATAATGGATAAAATATGAAATTTTGTGTACAAAACATATGGAGAGTTGTACTACTAAACCTGTCACTTTGAAGCAACATTGCCAATTTGAGGATCGCCATAGAAAGTAAATTGAGATTTTTCAAACTTTCATAACTTTCTCATTTCTTAACCGATTTTGATGGAAGTTTTTTTTTAAATTGCTTCTCTCTATCCTCTCTTTTCATTAAAATATATTTTTTTCCCAGGGCTTTATTCTCCTTTTTTGAGATTTAACTTGTTAATACCATTCATTCACCTAAATTTAATATATTTCTATATTTTGAAATATTTCAGATATTTTATTTTGAAGAACTTTACCACTGAAAGTGATGGTAATTATAGCACTGCAAAAGGGGATATAGATGGGAACATATTTTTCTAAAAGTCGTCAAAAATAAAGAGTTTGTCTCTTTCAAAGGAACACAGGCATTAGTCAAAGTTATGAATTTGATGAAATTTGGATTTTATCGCTTTCTACAAATATTCTTGAATGAAATAGAGATTTTAGTGAATTTTGGTTATCTATTACTATTTTTTTGTTTTAGTGTATTAATTTTTTAATTCCCCCCTTTTTTGAGTAATCAGTGTGGACAGAATCTTATTTGTGGGTTGCAAATAGTAATATTCACAATTATGTACCTTTGAAAATACATTTGAAACTTAAATCCTTAAACGTCAACATGAAAATTGTTATTTCTCGAAAATACAGTTGTTCATGAATTACAATTTTCTTGAGGTTGTGCTATACAGCTTACTTGTTCTTGTATTGAACTATTGGAAAACCAAGGGAATCTATTTTGCATCATTTTGACTTTGACCAACTTTCCTTTGACCCATGAATGACCCTTTCCCTTTTTTCTTTCTTTGAGATATTATTCCACAAAGCCGTTCCACGTAAATGATTATAAAGTTAGGAAGGATTACAGTTGTTCATGAGAATAATATTCAAATTAAGAATCTCAACACAGCATTCCTCCCTCAAAGACAGAATACATGACGTTAGAGGATTATTTTTTCCTCGTTATTATGAATCCCCCACCCCCTCCCACTTCAGACATAAACGAAAAAGAACTTATCATGCGTAGCCATCAATGTCTGGCGTTGCTAAATTAATATATTTGTTGCTCGTAAATGATGAAGAAAGAAGTCAGTCGCAATACCATTGTTCCGATAAGTACGTGTGGCGCCAATATGGGTCAGGTAAAATTTATTATTTATTTCTGTTACAAGAGTTCCGTGGTGTTCTTACTTAAAGTGGAAAGGCTCCTTTCTAGTGTCAAAATATACCATGTTCAGTTTTGATATTTCCTTTTAAATTCGTATGCAGTTTGTTTCATCTCAGTGTCTTTCAGGGGCGGGGGAGCAGGATCACACTGCATTTGCTGTTTGTTCTGGTTTTTGCCACTACTCAATCCAAGCGAATAATTCGGTGGTCGTTTTAGGAGTTTTTCAAGTTTGTTTGTTTGGTGTTTTTTTTTAGTGCAAAGAATTAAATGTTTCAACTGAGGAACTGATCAGTTTATTTCCTTCTGGCAATAACATTGTCGCTTATCAAAAACTTGATCATTAGACTGTGCATACTAAGCCATGCCCATGTTTTTGTTTGTTTGTTAGTTTTTGTTATTCTTATTTTTGTTTTATTTGTTGCTAAAACATCTTATTCTTTTCTTTTTTTTCTCGAGCTCTTTTCCCTAGGAACAGGGAAATCTATAAAAATTAAAATTCCTCTTGTTAAATTTCAGGCAACCATGAGCCAGCTAGTCGCAGAGGGCGCATTCCCTAAAGTTCATTTTGTCCACATGCTGCAGATGCTCTACCACGCACGAGATATGGAATCGACCATCAGTAACTACTACAAGGCACTGCTGGATGGAGGGGTCATACTCATTACGATAGCTTCAAAAAGTTAGTATCCAGTACTATAAGTTACAGATACAAAATAACAAGTTATCATAATAAAAAGATACGGTTTTTGGACAATGGAAAGTAGAGTTGTAATCGATACCTGAGGATATTCTTTCATCGACTAAAATTTATTTCAATCCTAAAAGTGATTTCGAGCAATGGTGCCGGTGCCCCTCAGTGTATAGACTTACCACATGGATTTTGTTTGTTTGTTTGTTTGTTTGTTTGTTTGTTTTGTTTTGTTTTTGTTTGCTCAGTTCATATGCCTATTTGTCAGACACCAACCCATAATTAAATTCATCATTATTATATTAGCAAATTTTAAATCTAAACTAATGACAAGCATGCAGGGGCGTTGACCCGTTTTTCGGATGGAGGGGGGGGGGAAGACGGCTTAATAGTACCCGTCATGATTTTTTTAAATGCCTCTTAATTACCAGCTTCTTCACAGTTACAAGAAGCAGCGAAAATTAGAGAATTTGCTGCGAAATTGAAGTCTGATCGTGGAAGGTTTAATTTCCTGATTTTTGCATCATTTTTCCTTATTTTATTAACACCTCCGGATTTATTGGCGTGGCAAAACGTTTTCTGGGAGCGGGGGCAACTGTCCCACCTGCCACCCCATAATTGACGTCCCTGTAAGCATGGTTATATGTCAAAATCAAATTCAATCATCCAATTTAGCTTTTAAAGCAAGTGTCAAGATGTGGTTTAGATCAAATTAAATGATGTGCGAAATATGGTGATTTGATTACTTGCAGAGAACAACGACCTATTTAAGTCCTTCTTAGATCTGGAACCAAAACGGAATAAGCAAGCTCCGAAGAACAAAAAGCGTTATAGTGATGACGTAACGCGTGCCCTACGTCGCCTAGGGCTCAAGTACGATATCGAGAATGTCATCTACCATCTGGACATCACCGAATGCTTCAAGGAAGATTCCAAAGGTGGTAAGCTTCTGCTCGACTTCATCTGCCTGACCAACGCTGCCCAGGTTTACCAGACGTTAACCACCTCAGATAGGGACCGACTTATGAAGAGGCTTCTCGACCACTGCGAACAGCATCCTGATGGTCGGGTAACCGTCCGGCTAAGCTTCGATGCCATCGTGGTGACGAAGACCAAGGATCAACCTTTACTCGCCCCTTGTTCAGCTGATAGCAGTGCAGTAGAAAACAAAATGGACGCTCAATGAAGTTTCCTGCCCCCTGCTCAGAGGCTTTCTCCTTTCTGAATCTGACCAATATGTATATTTGATCAAGTAATATTATCTTTATCTTAGTCTTTACCAGAGTACCGATATTATTATCATCATTTGAATTGATGATCTTGGTTTGAATAGATTTTTTCCTGTGTATTTAGTAACTTATTCTTGAAGTAGCTTGTCACTTGAGCGATTAATGTTCGTTTGCATTACATGAGAACAAAAAATAGAGAAAGGAACATGGGAGTAAGTATATGATCCAGCATTTAAGTATGTCTTCAAGACCGTAATACTCCATTCATACACTAACTTGAAATGGAAATAATTTTTAGGGTATGCAGATTATTAGATATCAAATAAACTCACAGAGAATCAATAATATGCTGTTGATTCGATCCTCAAGAGCAGCTGTTTTATCGATAATTTTTCTCTATTGAAAAAAAGTCTTCGCTATATAATTTATTTAAGATTTCTTTCCATTTTGTCAGCAGGATGTCAGTGTTATGTTGAAAACCTTTATTATTTTTGTTTTGCTATGATATTACAAAGTGGCATTCCCTCAACCTACATACTGATGTAAAAGAACTTTCTTTTACAAATATATTGTCAGTTTTTGATACACTTGGCGGAGCTATAGGTTCACGCTACGCAACTGGACTTCACAGAGGGGTTGTATTTCAATGCACGGGACTGTATATAACTATTCCTTCTTCTGCAAATCTCTCTTTGCATTTCTTTGTATCTCTATAAATTGAACATTCCACATCCAGGATATCCATCAGAAATTCAATCAGTATCAAAAAAGAAGGTGTTTCACTGCAATGTACTAGAAGTATATCGGTCTATATGAATGATGGAAAGGGATAGGTAGAGGGCTCTTGTCAAACTGAACCCAGTTTTAATTTTAAGAAAATGTCTTTTGAAAATTTGTCTGTTGAATGTTACGTTTTCAAGGAGGTATGAAGTAGAGAAAAAAAGTACAAGAAACGGTTATGAATTGGTAGAGTCCTTGACTTTTAGAATAACAAGAGGATAAAATTGTCGTCATGTGGCCATGGTAATAAAGTGCAAATTCCCATAGTTTTAATGTACAATCACTGCTCTAGAAAAATCAGTATTTATTTTAGATTTTTAAACTGCTTCCTCAATCAACCGCTTCATATCGTAATAGACAGTGGTGATCTAAAGGCCAAAGGATGAGTGTATAATTCCTGAATGTTCTTATTTTTAGATTCACGTATATACAAACACAGCCTCTTTAAAAGTGCTTTAAAATGCATGCATTTTCGAGAAAAAAAAATATTGTTTATTTTTTCAAGATTTATCTATCAGTAATATTTCAGAATCCCTCTATTGTAAATATCTCATGGCTGATATTATTTCCGAACTTCCAATTTCAGATAATATAGCATATGTGTTGATTTTGGAAAATGAGATATGGTATAGGAAGACATATATGTCTGGCCGGAGAGATAGCCCCTAAATATAATTGTCCGCTTATAGCTTTCAAAACTAATTGAAGAAAACTGATCGTCCAATCTGTCTTAGACCAGCTATATACAAAAATAAAAACACATCTTCTCTGAATCCATGACCTTGACCAACACTTGAACTTAAACTGTAAAACACGATCACAAAGGCAATTTCAATTGCCTCGTCCATCATGTTTTGGAATGTGCAAACATTGCTATGACGTATTACGTAATCTGAACGTACTTCATTATATGGGATAATATAATAAATTATATAGGGTACTGAAATTGCCCTGTAGTTGATTCTCCAAAGTTTTTGCGATCATGTTAATAGCATGCAGGTTAATTAATACATTTTTCGCTGATATACCAGAAATTTATTCAATTTAGGTGCTACAATTCTTTATTTTTACATTAAAACATTAATTTTTAAGGTAAAATTTTTAAGGTATTTAATCAGAAAACAGGTTGGCCCGTCACTGACGACTGCCACGTTCAAGGCAAGAAAAGTTTTTAAGTGGTATGTGATTATGTACAGTTTGTAGAATTCTAGGTATAGCATTTAGTTTCATTGTTGGTATTTTTACAAGGTCAAAGTGTGAGACAGCACCGTTTAAATGGTGGAACATTATATTCATTACACATTATGGCACGATGAAATAGGAAAAATGGCTATGATCAAATTGTATAAATTATTGACTTGAAATTGCTCATGTATATTAAGCTATTTGAGAACGGAGACGTGGTTGTAAAGCTTTTCTATATTGATATCAAATCAATATGAGGAAAATGATAATGGTCAGAGAACATGACGAAAGTTACGACATTTCATAACTTTCTTATTCTTTGCTGTATTCTTTTCAAATTGCAATCCAACTTTCGATTTTTCTTCTTGTATTCAAACAAGTTTAGTGTTAGGGTCAACTCATGATTTAATGAGTGGATAGTGTGTGTGTGTGAGTGGTTACATATCGCTGTCATTGCAACAAATAAAATGATTGAAAGTTTTTTTTTTTAAGTCCAAAAATATGGCAGTACTTCTGAGAAATACTCGGTTGTAGATAAAGTGTAAACATGCCCTGATTTATCTGTGTTAAATTGATTGATGTAATATTGACCTGTTCATATATTATTCAGTACCCCATAGATCACTGGATTTATGTATGTATCCTTTAGTATTGTAGAGTATTAACTGAAAGTTTAGTTATTTTATTGAGGTAAATCGTAACCTTTGACATTTTATGTGCTTTTGATGTAATCATGTGATGTTATTCATAAACAGTAAACATGGTAAACAGATCAATTATATTTTCATATTTGCGTTGTTTTATAGACGAAAGGGGTATATTTAAAAATGAAGCGTATACAGAGTTATGATTCCAGAACAACATGATATAACAACTTGACATCGTATTATGCAATCAGTGTAATCATATCCACGATTGAAATATAATATTATGCAACACGGTTGCTATCTTTTAGTATCTAGGAGTACTCAAAAGAATATCAAACATGTATTGTTCTATCTGGCTCATAGAACATGAGTTGATAAAAGAGTGAGGAGGATGTTTTAAGTTTTTAATAGTTTGCAGCCGTGATGGTATGAAGTCTTTCCTTTGGTCTCAAGACAACAGAGGGTATAGTATAATAGTGTAGGTAGTTGGCAGTAGAGAACGTATACATGCAATATATATATATATATTGGTTGTGGAACACACAGTTTTATTGAACATTTTATCGAATAAACAATTCTATTTATGTGATTTCTTGTATGCGTTTTGAAGTGAACACATTTTTTTTTTAATTCATCACGAGGGATTACAGGAAACTCAGGGATATAAAGGCTTTGGTGAATACACTTCCTACAGCCTACACACCTTCAATACAGTTGCACCTATTCGCCTGATGAGATTCTTTTGCATATCACATGAATGAATAACTAAAAAGTGATTTCATTAAAGATGCGGTGTTCCGGTGGATAAATTCTAGACCCAAAGTCCTAGTTGTAGAATCCCAACCTCCATGACTACTAGAAACAAGAAGAGGAAAAGGCAACTGCCCGTTGACGACATTTCTCTACCAATCAAGTCCCACCTGACCATTAATATTGGATTTGTAGCCATTACTTTTGTAACCAAATGACGGTATTACTTTCAGTAACGAGCCTTTATCCTGGCTGATTTAACAGGAAACCCCTCCGACATTGTGGCTTTACAACATACATATTCATTACTGCCATAAAATATGATTTGTTCTATATAGATGAAGGCGGCTGCTACAGTAATTATTCATTATCGAGATTTTCCTTTGGCAAATTGTCGACATTCGCAGTGTTATCAAGAGCATTTTAGTATTACTCTCTTGCAAATATAGAACGAATGAAACTCACTCATTTTAATCACTCATTTTAGGAAGAAAATTTGAAGGAAAAAAAGGGAAATAAAAGAGGTGAAATGTGATAAAATCTGTTTGAAAGAGAGGATTAGACGAGAAAGCGTTTGTGAAAGAAGGGGAGAGAGAGAGGGGAGAGAGAGAGAGAGAGCGGGAGAGAGAAAGGGGAGATATGGGGAAGGTTGGATGTATATAGAGAAGGATTGATGTATAACTGAAAACGAAACGAAATGAAGAATTATTTTACATCATATTTCCAGTTATTTTGCTAACCATGCTGAGATTTTTTATTTTTTTTAAAATCCACAATGGTGCAATGTTACACTCTTGAACAGGCTTACACTACAAGTTCTCAGTATCCTCAGAAATATCATTTTTGATAGAAAAACACCTCCCGTGAGAGCTAGGTATCTCACTGGAAATGCATGTCAAATAAAAATGAAAACGTCTACAAAAATAAAAGAAGATAATATTTGTAACTTTAAAAAAAAAACTTCCCTATGTGTATCATCATGATTATATCAACAGTTTCATTTATTTTTTAACAAAGTATGTCACATGAGTATTGTCAGAGGCTTTGTTCTCTTTATGTGGTAGTATTTCTTTCGAAATGAAATGAGACACTGTGAGCTCATCCTAATCATGCTGAGATTCTGGGACGACCTCAGCAGGTATAACCTGTGCAATCAAACATCCGTCGACCCACCAGACCCCTCCCCCCCCCCCCCCTCTCTCTCTCTCTCTCTCTCTCTCTCTCTCTTAATCTTGCTTTAACGCCTTCTCAACCTCCACCTCTCACTCTCCCTCCCTACCTCTAGTTTGCGGGTACAAACCCTCAGTCGTAAAAGAGTGTCTGCACTGTAAGACTAGTATAGGCCCTGTACTATAGCTGCTCATAACCACAGAACTCCTATAAGACGTCTTTAGGAGTGTGCTCATGACACGACCAGTAGGTAGTTGGGTTAGGCTTCTCTCAAGACACAATGATTTTCTGATAAAGTGTCAAATTAGGGTCTGTGCTTGCAGACTACCCTACCTCCGTCCCTCCCCCTTCTCTCTCTCCTTCTTCTTCTTCTTTCCCTCCCTCCATCCTTCCTTCCTCTCTCTTCCTCCCTCCCCTCTCTCTTTCCCTCTTTAGCTCTCTCTATCCTCCCCTCTCTCTGTTTTATTTCCCTATCTCTATTGTTCTCTCTCTCTCTCTCTCTCTCTCTCTCTCTTCCACCCACTTCCGTGGTGTGGCTGATGAACTTAGACACAGTTTGAAATTATTTTATATGACAAGTTTATGAGACAGAGAGAGAGAGAGAGAGAGAAAGTCAGAACTTTGCATGCACCAGAAGCAGCATCAGCAGCAATATGTAGGTGTTGTGGTTGGGTGTTTAGATGGGTTTACTTTGGATCAGTAGTTAGGAGTATCGCTGAAGCGGTGAGATGCTGTTTGGACAAAATTTGCCAACGTGTATTATACAGGTCATTTCTTCTTAGAATAACCAAAATAAGAAAGACTAAGAATTTACCAATAATATACAGTTAAGAAAATAAACTTTCAGTCAGTATTTAGGGAATGGACCTCGGGTAGAGAATTTTCCGCCAATGGTGAAAAGAAAATAACAAAAATTTACAAAACTTACCAACAACTATTACGGATTCATAGACAGTATCTGATGACACCCCCCCCCCCCCCCACCCCCACCTGATCATAGCATGCAACGCGCCTGTATCATTGCATCCCAGTCAACAATGTTGTACTTTTCGGTATACTCTTGTTTGGTTGTTTTTAAGAATGTCACTTATTGAATAGTAGTAGAATGTAGACCCATCAAACAAAAGACAAGATTAAAGGGAAATCCTACCTTAATAGCAAGTTGCCCTGAAAGAAAGGGGAAAAATCAGTGAAGCAGATTGGTGAAAGTTTAAAGGAAATCGGACAAGCAATAAGAAAGTTATGCATTTTTGAAAGTTGTAATCACTATACATAATGGGAATTTCAAATTGGCCGAATAGATAATTGGCCGTAATGTAATTGCGGACAACTCCCCTATTCCCTCCAACACACAAAGTGACTAAAATGTCATTTCTTCCCCAAAATGTATTAAGGCCACCGCACACCTTACGATCGGTCTGCGATTCGATTTCAGAAGAAAATGTAATATTATTTGACAAAGCATTTAAAAACGAAAAATATTTTTGATTGAGGGTCTGAATAGTCATACAGATATTAAAATCGATAATACGGCCTTTGCCGAGTTTTCTAGTCGGTGGAATGGCCAAATCGGCTCCGAGTAGTAGTGACGTCACAAAAATCGTACGACTGCCTGCCATTTGAAACTAATTTTGCCCTTATTCTTTGTAGAAAGCTGACAGCTCACCAAACCCATATGTTTAGTATTCATATTATTTTTCAGAACTTGAATAGGGTTGATTTCATTTGTTAAAATGCCAATATTTAATGTCATAACGATTTATTTCACAAATCGGATCGCAGACCGATCGTAGGGTGTGCGGTGGCCTTTACTCCGTAGGATCTTTTTCTTTCATGAGGACCTATAACAATATGCTACCTCCAATATAATATTTTGAGTATTTCCCGCGGGTAAAGGCGCTCCGGAGAAAACCGCAAATGAATTATATTTTTGTGTACGACAAACGCGAGAGTTGTCCACAGGTATGTCAAAATGACTCACCAAATTGCCAATTTGAGATGCGCATAGATAGTGATCTCATTTTCAAACATCCATAACTTTCCTTGTCCGCTTTCTTTCAAACTTTCACCCTCCTGTTTTCCTTATTTTTCTGCTTTCACACAAATCATCTTATCACCAAAGTTGGATTGTCCAGCAGTCTGGAGGTCCAGCTATTGTATGGTTAATGAAGGATGCAGTAAGGCATGGGATGTTCAATGGCGTATATGTGTAAATAATCTCCATCTACTGTGTCTTCCGGAAACACAAGAAAATTGGTTGAAGACTTGAATCAGGGAAGGGTAACTTCCCTGCTTGAATGATCTCAATTCTGTGTAATACACACATGTATAGACTGTTATATCAGGGAAGTGTAACTAGTTACACTTCCCTGGTTATATAATTATACTGAGGGTAACATACAGGCTTCATTTTTGTATGATGGGGGAGGGGTAGGCTACTCTTTGGAAGCTATTCTATTTCTCAGTAGAATACATTTAGATACAGATAAAATTATTTGACTCTAAATTGGTGGGTGGATTTAGCAAACTCAGTAGTATATTTTTGTAAAGTTTAGCTGAATACAATCAAACAGGTTTGAGTTCTAAATGACCAACTATATACCGATATTTTTTTCTTCAAACCTAGAACTTGCAATTATTCTGCTTGTTATAGCTGCTTTCGAGAAAAGTGATTAAGTTTTATTATGCGTCGTTTTGAGTCTGTTACATTACGTCATTGTAATGGAGTGTAAAGTTTAGTCTCCCTACGGTGATATAGACTTTATGGTTGAAGTAAAATTCCTTTCACTTTTGCCATAGACTCGCTTATTTAAAGTCCAAAACCACTCTGTACCCTTTCGAGAAAGCAAACAAAGCAATCGGATCAAATAGGAGAGAGGTCCTAGGTATATTTGACGAGACTTTATTAGTTCAACATGTTATGAATGGAACAGGTCACGAAGAGAATTTGGGGGTGTACGCCCATGTCAACAACTGAGCTCAGCGAAGTCACACAGTCCCCGATTCAACGGTCTTGCTTTTGGTACATATCGAGGGAGTTTTAATAAAGCTGCTCAGGAACGCTTCGGGGTATAAGAACTGTTTGCGCAACTTCATATTGAGTGAAAAGATTAAATATCGCATTGTTTGGTAGTAAATAAAACGATTATGGACATCACTGTGAAGGTGCCATTGTGAAGATAGAGAATAGAAAATAGTTATTTCTGCAGTATCTCTGCGACTCGTCAATTTCCAATCGCACATGGCAATAACGAGATTTGTTTGTACATTATGCGCAAGTTTGTAAATGTGAGATTTTCTATTGTGTGGGCGTCCATCTTTAACTTGTGATAGCAGATCATTGCTATGGCGAAATGAACATGAATAAGTGATTGCTAGAGTCATCTATATTGGCATTATAATTGGAAAATGAGCTGGAGACCTAATCGGAAAGTATGAGGTCACGATTGACGAGGGAATGATAAAATGTTGTCAAAATAACGTAATGCGATCGCCAAGCGGAAGGGTTATAAGATGCGTAGGTTGCAGGAACGGACCGGTCCCGCTGTGCCCATCTAGACGTTAACAAACCTCAAACTGATTTATCATAGTTTAACGTGAGAGAATGTCTACAGAGCACGATCAAGAGAACTTCTTCTACAAAGATCAGCATCTATCGACCAACGATCACGACTGTCCAATTGGTCAACTATGAGACTAGACAACAAGACACAGAAGACATCACTGTGATTTCTGTTAGAAGATAGAGTGATCGTGCATGTAGAAAGTGATACTGGTGTTTGAGACAACTTTTATAAAATCATATTCTATAATAACGCATGCAGGCACATTTGGATAACATTCATTTTTATGACATTCCGTACGGTGATACAGATTCTTCTGTCATCTTGTTTACAAACGATTCTTTATGACAGCTTTGATTTTAATCATCGTTTAAGATGGTTTCGATTGAATGATCTAGCGGGAATAATCTGCTGTGTTTAATAGACATTGTAATTATTTCGATTAGAACGACTGACGACAACCCGTTCTGAATTGGCGTCTTGAGATTTGGAGCCAGCAAGCAACTAACCTTGGAATAAAAACCGAAGACATCTGATTCTTTGATTGCTGATGATATGTTTTCTGCTCAGGATACAGACGATCTTTTGGCTTCTTTCAGGAAAGCTGTTCTTGAAATATCTTAAATTAAAGGGATTTTATATGAAGGGAACATCAACAGTAATCTAGTAATAACAATTACATTCATCAAGGGCTTTCGTGCACTGGTAAGTTTTCATTGAATTATTTTAAATATTTTTTCATGACGAATCAAGATTTCATTGAAAAGTTTTAATTATTTATTCATCACTGATCATATTATAAAGTTATTTAAAAGCAAAGGCGAAGGGAATGCCAATCGTGCATGTGCATCAGTGCTGGATATTATCCAGTTAAAGATTTTGTAACTTCTTTGTGTCGACATACATTAAATCATATATAGGCAGAAACTTAAGACATTTAAGTGGAAAATCCCATTAAATGATGTCAACAGATATATATATATACTGTGCGCTGATTACGGCTGCCGGAGCTAAAGCCAGGGTAATAATATCCAAACCCTTTGGAAGCGCATAGGGACGTTATATCATAATGTGATATGCGCTATACAAGAACGGTTTATTATTATTATTATTATATATATATATATATATATATATATATATCATATAGCATATGCTATATCTTTTCGTTGATAAAGTTGAGTTTGGGTCATGCGATTACATTGTGAAAGAAACTGTCTCAAAGCAATTGGGAAAGGTTGATCATGTTCACATGAGAATTGTTTTATACTGTGAGGTCACAGTATGATAAGAAATACAGGTAGACCCTATCTTGCTGAAAGACTCATGTACTACACACAGAAATGGGTGTATGGGACTGCACACACAATCCAACCTTTGTAAAAAGCTGTTTGTGTGAAAGCAGAAAAATAAGAGAAACAGGATGGAAGTTTGAAATAAATCGGAACAAGAATAAGAAAGTTATGAATGTTTGAAAAAATGAGATCACTACATCTATGCGAATCTCAAAGAGGCAATTTGGTGAATCGATTGTGACGTATTCACGTACAACTCTCCCATTTGTCGTACAGCAAAATATCATTAAATTCTGGTTTTCTCCTGAGCGCATTTTCCTTCGTGGGCAGTACTCAAAATATATTGTAGATAGCACATTGTTATAGGTCCTCCAAAAGAAAAAAAAATCATATAAAGTTACGAATTCATACATTTCGAAAAAAAAAAATCACATTTTAGTCATTTTGTGTGTTAGAGTAAATGGGAAAGTTGACCGCTGCTACATCACAGTGACCTTACCGATTCGGCCAGTTTGAAATTTCCATTATGTATAGTGATTAAAACTTTCCAAAAAAAATCACAACTTTCTTAATGCTTGTCCGATTTTGTTCAAACTTTCACCAATATTTCTGCTTAAAAATGGAATGATTACAAAGTGTTGGATTGACCTTTAGAAATATGCAAAAATCGGTCCCAATGTGAAATTTACCTCATTCGAATTTATGGCCCAGTTATCATGGTTATGAGGACATTTCCAACTCTGACGTATCAATATGCATGAATGCACATAATTACAGAATCCTAAGATTGTAAACTTAATTGACCCGAGCCATCTGCCATCATTTTTTTACAATCAGTTCTTGATTAGTATTTCAATAGCTTCAATAGCTTAATACGATTTGTAAAATACTTTGCAAAGTTGAGTTCTACAAGCATGTACAATATATGTAACTATATCATTTTTGTAGAATAAAACAAATTTCCTGTTAAAAAAAGGGTTGAATCCACATATGTACCCATAAGTATATAAAACCTAATGCTAGTATGATACTCAAATTGAGTTACTTTAACATCATTAACGTTGCGTAAAAATCGTAACATGTCAAGGCGTCTTTTTTATTTTTTTTTTTCTTCTTCTTTTTGGCGTGAATTATGAAGTCAGTTTGAAAATGTTGAGAAAATATATTGGCAATTTCAAAGCAAAAACATCATTGTTCAGACGTTTTTCTTTATATGTATGCTTTACAAACTGTTGGGACCGCATGCAAAGCGGGTTTAGTAAACATGGTGTCTGATTAGTTATATGTTTTCTCTCTTTCAAAGATAATATTTCATTCAGTGTTTGTTTTATTGATCTGGCTTCCCTTAACATTTTAAAATTGTTGTTATGCAAGCCTTTTCTTTAAGTTATTTACTTCCTTTTAAAAGTAGATTAAAATATCAAAGTACTTATATATTCATTTTCATTTCCTATAAACAGATTTTATCATGATGGGCATCAAGGTTCACACTATAATCACTTTCACATGGATTATCACATCTCTATCGATGACATCATCAGTCCAAGGTAAGAAAAGCTCTTGTTTGTGTTGTTTGCTAAGGACTTCACATGATACATTGTTATGCATGGGGAACAAAAGACCCGGAAATGGTCGGAGGGTATAGAGGCATGAAAGACGTTTTGAATAACTTACATCCTTGGCAGGGCTATGGTTAACCAAAGAAGTCTTCTTTTATTTGGGTTTGTAACAAGAGACAAAAACTAGGAAATACTACAGACATCTACAGAAAACATCGCTTAATAATTAACTATCCAGTGAGGTGTCTTCATGACCTACATCTAGCACGCATTTATTTAGTAATAACTAATTTCCCTATTCTTCTTATATCAGTTCAACAATTTGGCTGGCTATCACGTTATTATTATAAATCATATTTTCCATGGTCAAAAATGTAAAAACCAGTGTCATCACAGAAGAAAGTTGACAAATTTGCAACGTAAACGTAAGAGTGCATATTTTATTATGATATTGCAATCTTAATAACGCTCGAATATTTCAGCCTGATACTGTGTTATTAAGTGATCACTTATAACATCATATAGTGGAGGAGAAAATTACCCGTGAAAGATAACCATTTCCTTTATTTATAAGTTATTGATGTAAAAATCTTAATACGAGATTCAAATTTTGATAGATATATTATCTCTTGTTCATTTTCATTTTAGAAGAGTTGTAAGTTTATGTTTAGATATTGTTCTGATACATGTACATGTGGCTATAAATAAACTTTGTAATATACGATGTCATTTAGAGCTCAACGGCTTTGACATATTCAACTTACTCTTCTTACTCACCCTTTCAGATTCATTTCTTCCATTTCTAATGCAACCATTGTGATCATGAATAATTGTATGATTATTTACTGGCAGAGCTGAAATAAACTACGGTCAATACCACGTACTTCATTGAATTAAACTGCAGAAAAATCTAGTCTGAGTTGCTGTTTCCATTTCCACCTTATAAGGTTATTGATTAATTATGCACAGCCTGTGTATTCCTCCTGATGTTCTCTAAATGGCTTACCCCCCCCCCCCTTCTACCTCTCCCTCAATCTGACTCTAGTTTCCCTTTTATGCATGCTCTTCTTCCCCTTCCTTCTCTCATTTTATGCACTGTTGCATAATATTCACTCTTTAAAAATATAATAATTGTTTGAACAATTTTATGAGGACGCGTCCATTCAAGTCATGCTTAAAAGATGACCCTTTTAATGTATGATTTGATTTGAATTTATTTTTGCGATATAAAAAGAACATAAATAATAACATAAATGAGAACATGAGTAAATGATATGGATAGATGATCCTGCTCATGTGTGTCGTTACATGTCAGCTGTCCTACCGAGGGATCTTATATCCCAGTTTTCAGTTTCAAATGATCGTATATTTTTAAAGAGTGTGAATTATTATAATGTATATTAAGGAAATTAATAAACATCAAATCAAATTTAAGGGGTCTGTTTCAATCTTAAATCATAATGCACGTAAGGCCTATAGGGCCTATCACTTTAGAATGCATATGACCAGGCACCACAAAAGCACCAAAGAGTCGCACTGTGTTATTTTGAATTATAGAGCTCAATAAAG
The DNA here is from genome assembly GCA_025618425.1 of Heliocidaris tuberculata. Taxonomy (NCBI): domain Eukaryota; kingdom Metazoa; phylum Echinodermata; class Echinoidea; order Camarodonta; family Echinometridae; genus Heliocidaris; species Heliocidaris tuberculata. The sequence goes on along the minus strand of CM046832.1, from coordinate 72,002,757 downwards.
ATGTTTTTTGTTAGCATGGTCAAATTTTGGTTTTGGGTATTTCCTGAAAGACTATACTTTTTTCTTAGTAATTTAAAGATTTGGAGGCACCAAACAATCTTAAAGTTGTATTTTCCCCAGTTTTAGTAGACCTATGTTTCTCTGCTATGGATTTTCTTGTATTAGTTTTCTTTTTTAAAGACCCTGAAGACTTGTCTCATTTTGATCTCCCATAAGTTCTTGTATTGATACTTGTCCATTATGATGAGCAGGATGTGCGTTGTTAGTATGCCAAGTTTAAGGACAACCTGATAATCTCTTCATTGAAATTTATATTAATTTTAGTTCTAATCCTCTTTTTGTCACCTTTGCACAATACTCTCCAGTCAGAGTGCTTCAACAGACTGCAAATTTTAAACCCTTATTTCTCAAAAGTAACATTCTGTAAGACTAGGCAGTCTACTCTTTGTACAGTGCATTAGGAACATCCAGAGCTAATGACTAATGTACAATTTTAAAGCTGAGAATCTCCTCTTTCAGAAGCAGACCTTTTAACTAAAAATTCATATCTGGCGACTTTTTGGTGGCATTGTGGTGCCTGATCACAATTTAATGAACTATTTTTACAGCCGCCTTTCATTTCTGGATATTTTGACTAAGCATAATTATATCACTTGTAAACACGCAATGAAAGGCAACTGAAAGTGCAGAGCAAAGCATTCCCTTGAAGAATAGTTCGTATTTTAATTGTGGTTTGAATAGAACATATACATTAAAGGTAAACAAATTTAATTTTCAATTCTAAGTCAAAAGTGATTATGTAACCAGAAATTTTAGTCTAATCAACTCTACCAGTCATCCTCGTCCATGATCAGAGAGAAACAATTAAATTGAACAACAACCCCGAAATGTTTCCTTATTGATATTGCTTTCAGTTTGTACTTCGAAGCGCTGTTATGACAGGGAAGATGAAATCGTTAACAATCGTTATTATTCCATTGTTCTATACTTCCCAGACGAGTACTGTCAAAACATGACTCCAGACACCTTGTCAATACACGTCTCATAATGTCACACCTCTTATTCTACCAACGCCCCCCCCCCCCCCTCGCAGTTCTCATAATGAAGGGACATCATTAACCTATAATGCACTCATCTTAATTCAACTATACGTATTTTGATCATAATGACATTAATTTTTTTTTTCTACAAGTAAGAATTTATCATTCGTATTCTTAACTGCCATCATCTGTCCTGATCTTTTAATATCATGCAGCTTTTTCAGTTGTATACAGAATTCACTCAAGCATATGTCCTAGGATTTGAATGAGCGTTTCATAGAATTTCACTTCTAAGCGTTGTCTTAATTCTGATGAAAGAACACTGTCCGTTTAATAAAGAAAACCCCGGTGTGTTATAAAATCGATTGAGTAACCACAGGATATAGTAATGAGATGTAAAAGCAAGCTGATCCTTGCTACCATGGCAACAATTATTAGGCCTATATTCTTATCTGAATTGTATTGATTTTTGTCAGGATGAAAAGTCACAATATTTCTCAACAGGCCTCTGGTTTACTGGTAAAACCAACGATATTTTTCATCAGTATTACGGTGTTTTATGTAATTAGATTTAAAGTAAATATGAACGAATATGTGTTCATTGTTTAAAACATGAATGGTATATCCTTATCTTTTATCTTCCTTTTCATTTATGGATTGCTAGGGAATAGATTTGTACAATTATTAGCTACATGCATATTATTCTAATAATACAAGATTCATCAACATTGATATTTCTGATCATAGCGTTCTCCAAAAGTTTAAATTTAGGGGCTACTTTATATCCAGCTGTTTTCAACTAAATGTATTTTGGAATTTTTAAGGAAGCTGGTCTTCGTGAAATAAAATGAAAATGCTGTTGTTTTTAAAATTCGTTTTTATAAACGATGTTTGTACCAACAATTTTAGACCACAAGAATGACTAGGGAGAAAAACAAATTGACTAATAACCTACATCGCCAAGGCTAGACCTACACAACGAATCTCATGTCAGTTTACATTTATCAAACATATTGACTGGGGAGATCAGATTGATGTTGACTCCTTCATCTTGAGTCGCAGAGGCGTAGCCGCAGGAATGTACAAATAATCTGGAGTCGAGAGGGGGTGGGGAGGGGGGGGGGGGTTAAATGACCCCCAAATACCCCCTTTGTCTCAGGGTCTTCAAACTTAATTCCTTTGTTTACTCTATTTTGTGCTCATTTAACCAGTTATTGTGTTTTGTACCGTTTATTGTTGACTAGACATAATTTACGACAAATTTTTGTTCTGTCTTATCTATTTTTGTTTTGTTGTTGTCTGTGAGGATTTTGGTATCATTCTACCAATGTCATATAGATGCAAATATTTCCATTTTCTCCATGGTTTACGAAATTAAGGAGAGATTGTACCCAAGGGCCTTTTATCTGAGAAACTTCACATGCTGAGCCTAGCTTATCCATTAGGGATCCCAGAAGAAGGGAAGATGGGTTACGGTGGGGTGGGTCCTAAGCAAAGGATCTATGCTGGTTTGTCGCGCATCAGCCCACACAATTCCACGATAAATACATTTATTTGCAACAGCCGGGTTCAATAACAAAACATAAATATGGTAGTCATACATGACAAAGCGTTGTCGATATGCCTGCATCCCATACCACGTCAAATCTCCAAACTCTTGGAAATCTTAACTACACATTTATTTCCACATTAAGCAGAACCAAATTAACTGAGTTGAGCTTGTAAAGGCCTAATCATTGTTTGTGTAACATTATAAACTTGCACGCAACCGAAATTTCTACATCATGATCTAATGATTGAGACGTCAAATAGAATTTTTCCTTTTAAATAAATTGACATTCAACTCGAATTAATCTGATAGAAATTCCAAACATTCCTACATCAACGGGAGATCGCTTAATGAAGTTGTAAGAACAACTATATCGCTCGCTTTCTTTCTCTCACTAAATCACAAGATTGTCTGTCAAGACTGAACCGCAAAATTTTCTCTTTCATCGAAAATTATAGTTAAGTTTAAATCAACGCCAGTGACTGTGTCCACATCTAGGGATCGTCTTGCACCAAAACAGTGTCGATCCCCACAATGATAATAAACGCGAAAGACCAGCCTTTGCCGCTATCGTGTTAGATCTTGAAATGCATTTTAGGTACACAACACGAAGCACATGTCAAAGAACAATAAAATAGGAAGAAATTTAGATCCAAATTAATCGCGCACCATGGGTGTTTAAAGATACTCTAATAACTAAAATGCGTTTTTGCTAAGCCTATTTTTGTTTGTCTATGTACATGTACATTATATACCGGTGAACTCTTTTTCAATACTTATTTGCTAGTAAACATAACATTTGTAACTTTATTTCAATAAGAAACGAAACAGTTTTCACTAATTGCGTCTCCTTTTCCTAATTCTACAGGAACATGCATAGTCCCATCTTATGTGTTTCCTGTCAACACGACGTCGCCGAATTACTGTCCATCTGGGTCTGTGGTGAACCCTCTCACTGAGTGTACTTACATCTGTGATCAGTCAGGATTTACCTTACAAGGGGATTCTTCGACGACGTGCCAGGATGACGGCACATTTATACCCAACCCACCAACATGTCGAGGTATGATAAAAGAGGTTATAAACATAAATATGTCTATCATTATCATGTTTTCATTTTGAGGAAATGTTAGTGCAGTTGATTTGCATTCGCTCATTATTTTTGTTTCAATCCTTATTTTCTGAACATGCTGAATGCTTTAGTAGAGTTACAGGCCTACAATACAAACAAAAATAATTTTTTTTTAAATGACAATATCCCAATAGCGGTAGCAGTTTTACCAAGCATGCATAAACAAGATGATTTTGATTTTGTACGTTTTCTGCTCGAACTTTTCTTTAACAATATGGTGTAGCTAGACGGCTATAAACCATATCGAATGGAGGGAAGGGAGTGGCGGATTAAATGTGCTGACAAATTTGACGAAAAGCTAAAAAGGAGTTATCTATTAGATTTTCAAAATTGCCGACAAGATACCAAAATCTTTCCAGCTTTCCATTTAACCGACAGGAGTTATAGAATATGTTCCCAAAAATATTTTATTTGTGGACATAGGTCAAATATTGAGAAATTTGCGGACAAATACTTCTAAATAAGTGATGTAACACCGCCCCCCCCCCCACCCACCCACCGTCTAGCAGCGCTCCTGCTATTAGTAAAGTATGTTTCTGTAGTTTCTTAGACATTTGACATGTGGATGTTGTAGTTCTTTTAATTTTGCTTCATTCAGATCGAAACCCTGACATCAGCAGTACTTTTCTGAGTGCTTGATAAAAAGAGCAGTAGGATAAAGAAGTTATTCGCAGCTGTAGTATTAGTACTATTTTTGTTGTCGCTGAAATAACCTTTGAAACTATGCTGTTACTTTGATGTGTAGTTTTGTTATCAATATTCATGTGACATGTTAATTTTCTAGCTATAATCTGCAGTGACTTGTTGTGTAGTTGATGTATGTAGTACTTTCAATGCCCTCACCACCATTATCCAGATATTGAGAGTCCAACCATCTCATGTCAGGGTAACATCACGACGTCCACCGACCCCGAGATGAACTACGCCACCGTGATCATTGACGACCCCATAGTCGCGGATAATTCAGGCGATATCAGGTTAAACTTACCGGACTCCTATCGCGTCTTCATCGGAGTCTCTGCGGTTCGCTTCGAAGCGGTGGATAATGAGGGCAATAGTGCTACTTGCTCAGTTTTCGTTACCGTAGAAGGTAACCCCCTGATCACTTGGTTAATGGTTAAAATTATACTGAAAGATACAAATTTATTCGGCTATTCAGTGGCGTATCGTGAGTCCAGTCATGGGGGGGGGGCACTAGCATCTTTTTAGGGCGACCCTGATCTTACACGGTGAATATAGAATTTAAATTAACACGGCCACGGCTTAGGGGCGGTATCTTGTTTTCTCTCAATTTCCCATTCCCTTTCCATTAATCCTCTTTTCTCTCTTTTTCTTCTCTTTCTTTTTTACCATTCAAAGGAGGGGGCATGTAGCTACGCCACTGCCCGCGTTTAAAGACATTCATCTTTGCAAATATTTATTGGAAAATACCCTGTGTTTTGATTTACCATGTTAACTGGAACATCTCCTATTTCATTTGATATTTTGCGATTTTGTTGTTTACAACATCAACCAGATTTAAGCAGGACAACCAGACCTTAAAATTTGAATAACCAAATCTTAACAGCAAAATTGAGAAAATAATTAATTCTGTGTAGTTACTCGAACTTTACTAAAAACTAAGCTTAATGTATACACAAAACAAGTTATACAAATTAGTTCTGAAGTACTTTCAGACTATGATACAGAGACTGTGCATACATTCTTGACAGTCTGACTATTGAGCATGCTGTTTCAGGGACCTACATCAAATATATAAATAAGAATGAACAAAATGAAGCAAAACATTACAGTGGCGTAGCTTGAGTAAAGCCATTTAGGGGGCACTTGCATGGAACTGGCATCATTTGGGGGCATAGGTCTTAATCAGAAAATTCAATGTGAATTTACGAGGCCACTGATTAGGGGAAGGATGCGGGAAGGGGTCCAATTGTCTTCTTTTCTCTTCCTTTTCCTTTCCCCTTGTTTTTTCTCTCTTTTTCTCTTTTATTTCCTTTTCTTTCCTATTTTTCGCCATTCGATTGGGGGGGGGGACGTGTTTCCAGTCGCCTATGTAGCTACGCCACTGAATCATTACCATGAACGAAGAGAAACGGGAACACGAATTGAGAAATTAGCATGCCTTTTCAGCTTTGCATGGCATCTTGTTTGATTTGCTTTGATATCGCATTTCTTCTTAACTCTGAGTACCCAGAAGAAAAAAAAATCATCATTTATTTTGTTGCATTGTATTCCTTTTCTTTTGCTTTTAGTGCCGTGATTTCTTTTTCCTGTTGCTTTTACATTTTCGTAATGTATTCGAATTTATACACGTTTGCCTGGTGGCAAACTATTACATTCACCTGAAAAAAAAAACTTATTCTTTTTCAATAGTCAAAATGTGAATTGCATGTATTAGGCGTTGTTAGGTTGGACAAACATTTTGGTTTGCCCAACCTAGCAACACTTAATGTATACAATCTGCATTCTGACCATTGAAATACAATGACTTGTAGAAGGTGGATGTAAACGTTCGTTACTAGGAGTTTGACAAAGAGGTAAGCATTAAATTTGAATGCATTACGAAAATGGCCTATTCATATCAGAGGACACCCTTATCTTTACAATGTGTGTAACATGGCGTCAAAGATGAATGTTATCTGACAATTCATCTGAAACAGTTCAGTTGAGTTGTAGCCTAAGTAATCTGCAGAGTCTTTTGTATTTTTTTTTTCAGTATTTCTTACATGCATAAACAAATTATTTCAAAGAATATGACATTTTAATTCATTAGTGAAACTTTCGAAATGTCAGTGAAAGTGGGGAATTCTATTTTGCAAATAAAAAGACACTAAGTGCAACATACCTCAGTAGGCATTTAAGTTAACAGTTTCTTAACCGTCTATATTTCTTTCAGACACGGAGCCTCCAAGGTTGACATGCCCAGGGACTTTGAATGTAACCAACGATCCAGGATTTAATTATGCCGTCGTGATGTGGGATGATATTGAGATTGTTGATAATTCCGGACAGTACCTTAGTAACGGCCCTACCTATCCCTCTGGGACCAAATTTCCCATAGGGACGACCACGATCGAAGTCACTGCTACTGATTTGAGCTCTAACATTGGGACCTGTTCTTTCGTCATCATCGTCCGTGGTAATGTTGATGTTTTTACCCCTTCCCACAGTGATCTATACGTTGAATAATGTTTGAAAATATAACTTACCAGCCATGGGTCCCCTGGTTGCATATGCTACCTTCTCATCCGTTTTGAATCAACTTAAATCAATCAATAAGGTAAGTAGGATATCAGTCCATCAAATAATTAATCAACCCACCAACCAAACAGGGAATCAATCAGTCAAATAAGAAAGATATCAACCAACAAACCAGTCAATAAGTCAGTTAGTTAATCATTCAAAATGGTAAGTAAATAAGCAGTTATAAATCAATCAGTCTATCTACCTATATATATATATATATGTATATACACTCTTAAAAAAGTTGGGCAAAAAAATGCCCAATTTTTAACCAACACTGGGCAACATACTGTCCACACAACTTTTGGTTAAAATTTGCCCAACTGATGTTGGGCAATCCATTTACTATGTTGTTGGGCAAATTAAATTGCCCATCAGTTGGTGACCCATTAGATTTTACCCAACTCTACAATTGCCCAACTGTTGGTTATATTCTCAGTTGGGTAATTATTGCCCAACCAATCTTACCCAATAGGATTGCCCAACCCTCTATTTGTTCAGCTGTTCGGTAACAAATATCATGTGGTTGGGCAAATTCAGCTGCCCAATTTATTGTTTCCTTTTTCCTCCAACCTAGGTAAAAAAAAATGAAATCTGCTTGTTACGTCCTTCTGGGTCTTAACCTAATCAATCCTAACCTATCCTATTTTAAGCTACCCTATCCTATATCTTAACCTATCCTATCCTAGTCCTATCCTATCCAGTAAGTGCAAACTAGTGCAAGCTCTTATATACCCCTTATATTTTTTTATGCATTCGGTGACAGTTAGTAAATCGGGCCACCCCAAACCATACGCTACTAAAAATTCATGAATATTCATATAAGTGTTTTCCCCAATATTGGGTAAAAATATTTACCACAAGTTGGGCAAAAGCGAATTTCTAACCAACCATCAGTTACCCAACAAAATTTACCCAACTGGCAAAGGAAATGTGACAAAATTACACAACTACAGGGCAACAAGTACCCAACCCATAATTACCAAATACTGTTGGTAAATATATGCCCAATATTTAGGTAAAAAGTATTGACCAATATTGGTTACACCACTCGAGTGTCCAGTTGGTTAATAATAGCCCAGAATTGGGAATATTTTTAACCAACCAGCAGTTACCCAACTAAATTTACCCAACATTTTAAGAGTGTATATATATCTATTATCTAAATATTACCCAGACAAAAGAACTTACAATACATCAATATTTCCTTCTACAGACGTCGAACCTCCTACTGTCATCTGTTCTGAAGACTTCACCACCACCACTGATCCTGGTGTGCACTACGCTGATGTAATGATCACCCCTCCCATGGTCCAGGATAACTCGAACCCTTCAATTAATCAGAGTGAAGCCTATCCTGTCAGGCTGGTGATAGGGTCTTCTGCCATCAGGTTCAGCGCCAAGGATGCCGCAGGAAACGCGGGGGAATGTACCGTGGTCGTCACAGTCGTAGGTAGGAAAAGTGCCATGTCGCCACCCACCATAAAACGTTCATAGAAAGGGATCTTTAATGGCAGTTAGTCTTTTGGGAAAAAAAGGTATTTAAAACCATTAATCGTGAAGTTACTTCTCTGTTGAAATATATTTTAATCGACTATGATATATGACAAGTTACATAGAGAGTGTGAGAGACACAGAGAGAGAGATAGCTTATTTGACTCCCAGAGAACTTTAGAAAAAATATGTCCTCTTTACCATCATAGCGTTATCATGTACATTAACTGCCTGTGTTAGAACCAAATGCAGTCTGAATTACCACCTTCAAATTAATTCCCTAAGGCCAACACCAACCATCACAATCCTGTTTGGGTCCCTGCCATGATCACGCTAAGTTTAAGTGGTTCGCATGCAATATTTCATCCCTTCCTTTTCCTCGATCAGATGAGGAGCCACCAGTGTTAACGTGTCCAGAAGACATCGTGGTCACAGCCCTACCAAATCAAGATACGATATCGGTCTCTTGGCCTGAACCAACCACGACGGAGAATTCTTTGAGTCCAATCTCCACTCCAGTCAGTGATCCACCCTCCGGGTCCATCTTCGACCTGGGGATGTCACTTGTTACATTCACGGCATCGGATGTATACAAGAATGTAGGAACCTGTACTCTATGGGTGACGGTCTTAGGTAAGCCTTTTACTAACAACATTGTGATTGTGTCTCTTCATAAAAGAGATGATTAGGAGGGATACCTGTTGGGTCATTGGTTCCTACGTCAGGACAGGGTCATCGGTAAAGTTTTTTAAATGGGGCATGTTGGATCACATTTGTCGGCAAGTTAGCCGATATTTTCCAAAATGAAAAAGAAACATGTCTGCAGAGAAATTGGTTGACAAGGGTATAAATCGGTCCTCATGGTTCTGAAATTTGCTCGTCTTGGTAAAATCCTTGAGATTCCTCTGGAAATAAGGGGGAAAAAAGGCTATAATTACTGTGCAAGAAAATAACTCATCCCGTCAAGTCCGTCATTTCCTATGCCCTCTCGCCTTGCGTTTTTTCTCTGCTCTATGAACAACTGAAGTCAATATTAAAGGTATCTGGAAACTAATCAACAAAGGGCTGGAATCTTTCCTGGTAAGTGGACGGCATATATTATGTGGGCAGTTCTGTGAATCATAGACCAATTGTAAGTACGTAGTAAAAAGCTTTGATTTTTTTCTAGGCTTTCAAACGGGGGTGGTGGGGGTATGACCAGTTTTACTCAATACGTCTTTGGGAGTCCTTTTTTGTGTGTGTGTATCATCCCTTATATAACAAAAACGAACGATAGCGTAGCGTGATGTCAGTAACGACTCTTTTATCATTGTGGAATTTATGCTTGATTTTTTTTTCTTCTCAAGATTATGACGAGTGCGAGGAAGATATTGACAACTGCGATGAGAATTCAGCCTGTACGAACACACCAGGAGGTTATACGTGTCAGTGCAATGCAGGTTATATCGGAGACGGATTCCCGTGTGAAGGTAGATAATTCATTATTCTTGTTCACCATCCGAATTCCCCAAGGTTTTTTTTTCCCTTATCCATCTGCTTAATGGATCGTTCAAAATAAAAGTTTAAATGTCAGGAGCTCGAATAGCAAGAGTTACATTCGCTTTAGATGACATCAGTGTGTCTTCATTGTTTTCCCTTTTTTTTATATTCTTGTTTATGAAATGAATATGATTATCCAGCGTTCCGTATAGTATATTTCAATCGAGATATGATACAACTCTTTATATTCTCTTTAATCTGAGAGAATATGATGTAAGAATGAACAGAATGTATTCATGTATATCATAATATGAACAATAAAACTTCAATTTGATTAAAACTCTGACGGGTCTTGGAGTTCTTTATATAAGGTGGGTTTTCACGGGGCACGCGAACGATTCGCTAAGGATGCGAATGTTGAAAAAATGGCAAATTCCAACATTCAGAGAAGTTTTCTCCGAATATTTCGCGACAATAGAGCCGTAAATCAGTTTGCAGGGGCCGTGGAGCGTTTTTGACAGTGGGAGGGGGGGGGGGCTGATTTGATTTCACTCATTAACGACAATTTTCGAACCTTTTTCCGAGATTTTATAAAACGTGTCTACTCAAAAAAGTGGGGAGGGAGGCTGGGGGGCCCCCAGCCCCCCCCCCCCCCGGTTCCGCGGCCAATGGTTTGTGCGTAGTTCTCACAACGTATGTATGTGCAAATGCCATGTGTAGCGTTGTCCACATACACGAGGAACACGCGACTAAAATGCGAACAACATGATAAATGATCGGACGAACTTCGCTGCTTTCGCGAGATATGCGCGAGACATTTTCCAAACTGTCGGAATCTGTTTGGGGTTTAACGAAGATTTTGCGAACATCACGCACGTCCTACGCATATGACGAAACTTTTTAGACATTTTCAAGAGCAAATCACGAGGAAATCACGTCCCGGGAAGCTGGAAACATTCGCAAGAAATTTCAAACTTTTTCAAAATTCCATCCGGACTAAAAACGACTTCTGCGGACAATTGACGACGCTTCCGAACCCCCGCGCATGTTTGGCGAACTTTTGGAGCCTAAAATACGAATGTTGGACTTTGCCACTTTTTCAAGTCAGTTCGCGAATTGTTCGCGTGCCCCGTGAAAACCCACCTGTCATACATGCAGTCCAACAGTCAAATGGAGAATTCAATGAGTAAAACTTTTTTTTTTTTAATTTCATATGAAGATATCGATGAATGTATGACGGATGATCATAACTGTGACATCAGTGCTGACTGTGTTAACACCGATGGAAGCTATGAATGTCAGTGTCAAAGCGGCTTCTCAGGAGAAGGAGTTACGTGTGAAGGTAAGCTTCATGAAACATTACCAACATTAATACACTATTCTTTCACAATCAAACGCTTTCTGTAACAGCAACATTGAGGTATACATTGAAGCATACCTTCGCTTTAGAATACTTAATCACCATGGCAACCTTTAGAAAACAATAGATGTTAATCTCTCTTTGCACTCTCAAGTTATAATTTGGTTAAAATGTACTCTCAACAGGTACACGGTTAGCTCTCTGTCCTCTCCTGCAAACTGACTCTGATCGGACCCGGTTCGAATCTGAGTCACGTCTTTCGGATGGCGTTCCCTCTTATCTATGAAAAACTCAAAACTCTTTTTAATGACAGAGGTACGACGAAAATACAACATTTTGTTCAAATTATATACGCATATGAAATATGAATGAAACAAGTAGGTTAATCCAAATAATATTATTCTTCTTATAATCTTTTGTTTTTATTGCTAGATATCAATGAATGTGACACAGGCTTCTGTCATTCAATGGCTGAATGCATCAATACAGTAGGATCGTTTACATGTATCTGTCAATCTGGCTATACTGGAGATGGGACACAGTGTACAAGTGAGTTGTAGACTGATGAATAGCATTGATACAAACAAAATTATTTAATTAATTGTTTTTGATTGGTCGATTTTTTTATTGATCAATTGATTAATAAGGTTTGTTGCTTGGTTTGTTTTGAGTGATATATGAAAATAATGGTGCTGCAATCAACAAACCTTTTGTCGGCAATCATGTCGACAAAAAGTCATTTTGGCGTGGAGATGACATGTCGACAAAGATTCTGATATTGGCGACATAATTAAGATAATATTCAACTGTGAATTCCGAATTAAATATCCAATGGAATAAAATTGAAATTTGTCTGAACCCCACATCAAATGATTTTTTATGTGTTGTAATATTTCTTTTAGCTGTTTCAGTGTTTTAAAGGTTATTGTTATGCTCCTTTTCACCGCCGATTTCTCAGTAACTTGTTCTTGTACATGAAATTTACTGATCATTTGTCGACATCGGTCATAGATTTGACCCGCCGCGTCGAAAAAGACAATTGAATGCGATAACAGCCCCAGAAAATACTTGTACAATAATAAAAAAGGGGAGGGAGAGTGTGGTAAGGAGAGAGAGAGAGAGAAGGCTAAATACATGGAAACTAAAATAAGTACACTTAGATGTATGGTTTTTTTTAAATTCATTTTTCTGTATGGATTAGCAGTTATTATTTAACATAACATACCAACTTTTTTTTCTATCCTGCCCCCTTCCCCACCTACCCATAGATATTGATGAATGTACGACAGACGATCACGGATGCGACATCAATGCAGACTGCGTTGATGTCGATGGGTCGTTTGAATGTCGATGTCAGAGTGGATATTCGGGAAATGGAGTGACGTGTACAGGTAGAGATATAGCACATCGGTGATCAAGGACATTATCCAAATAGATCGATACTATTTTCCTCATGACTTGCATTAAATTGTAGATATTTGAATGATTAACCTTTTGAATAAGGTAAATGAATGTAAGATTGATTTTAAATAGGGTTTGCGACACATGCATTTGATGCTTTGTGGGACACTATTCTAATTTTAAACGCTTCTGCAAATCGTAGCCTCTTCCTTACATTTACTAGGCTATTGTATATTTTACAGGCCAAATGTGATAACTCGTATGAGCTCACAAATAATTTACAAATGGAGCGAAATGGAGAAGTGATTTGATTTGATTTGATTTGATTTGATATTTATGTATTTCCATATTCATCATAAATTTACAATCTTTCAACATGTATGGTCACATAAAAATATACATAGAAAAGGGGGTCGTCATAAGCAAAGCTTGACTTGACGTCCTCATCACAAATATATAGATCATACAATGAATATACATAAGCAAACAATGCATAGTGGATAGCACAAGGCCAACCAATGAAAAAACTAAAATGAAAAGGAAGGAGAGGGAGAGAGATAGATAGAAAGAGAGAGAGAGAGAAAGAGAAAGAGGAGTGAGAGGGGATAGTTGCATTCAGATAGTATCAAGAGGAACATAAGGTCTGTAAATACCAATCACGTTTACAAAACTCATGACAACTGAGACTCTGTTATTACAATGTACAAGAATACATGTATGTGCTGTAAAATAACAGCTGTAGGTAAATTTCTGTACATAAATACCAATGTTACAGATGAAGAGGCCTTCCTTCTCCAGTAGAACGAAATAGGCTAGAAAGATAGATAGATAGATCTATAGATAGATAGATAGATAGATGTGTCTTTTAGTGATCCGTGCAAGTTGGTGAATCCAGGAAAGGCGATAATAAGTTTCATATCATGAATATGTGGGATTATACTTGCTTTCACTGTTTTCTATTTCAGACGTTGACGAGTGTATTTCAGGAGAGACTGATTGTGACGAGAATGCACAGTGTATCAACACCGATGGTTCGTTCGTCTGTCAATGTCTAACAGGATTCTCTGGGGATGGGACTACATGCGGAGGTATGTCTCCTTCACAACTGGCCAACCTTTCTATTCATTTTCAATGTACCATTTTGTAGTGTATTCAAAATACTTGGAAGCTTCTTCCTTGAGTGATTAGCTACAAATTATAACAGTCACTTGTTTCACTTTTAAAATATCATATTTAGAATGCATATATTAGTTGTTGCTAGGTAGGACAATCGAGATGGTGTCAAGTTTTCGGGGATGCCAACAGCAACTTATGTGCGGAAAACATGCTATAGTATATTGAGGCTTATTTTCCTGGAAGGTTTGACCGACCACCTGACCAAACCGCTTCATAGAAAGAATTCAGATATTCTGAACGTAATTACTGTAAATGGTTTGTTACTATGTCACTTTACATTTCGTCTTACCACCCCCCCCCCCCCCCCCCCCCTGTACCATATGCAGGCTGATCGACCCATCTCACCAAATATTAAAAGAGAGTAATGATGATAACCTTATAATGGATCTCTTACACAATTTCCATTCTAGCTTTCAATATCTGTGAAAGCCTCGACCCATGCCCCAGCGTTGCCGACTGCTTTAACGAGATCGACAGTTATAACTGCCAATGTCGTACCGGCTATGAGACCGTGTCAACGAGCGATGATGGATCAGTTGTGTGCAGTGATGTCGATGAATGCAGTTCATCGACGACAGCGTGCGACGTCAATGCAGTGTGCATCAACACAGTTGGGAGCTATGAATGCGTGTGCGCTGACGGATACGCAGGAGATGGAATGTTATGTGAAGGTAAGGGTTAAAATAGCAGTGATAGCAGAAAAATATATCAATTTTTGTTGAAGGATCGAGGATAATAATAATACTAATTTGGTCTTATTAACCCAAGGTAGCCACATGAGTAGTAATACTGCTCTTTCTTCGGACACCATAAATTATTGTTACCCCAACATTGCCAGGGTCGAGAGGGACAAATGTGGCAAAAACACCTTGTCCAAGGATGGATGCACCGACCAAGGGTCGAACCCGTGACCTCTTCTAGGAGAGTCAAGATGCTTCACCAATATACCACAGTGCTCCCACAATTGAGGATTAGATGGAATATTAACATTATTATGGTCTCTTGAAACTTGAAACTATTGTAATTTATATATTCATATTGAAGAACAAAATTTAAAATGATTAATGATCGCTACATGTATATGACTTGTATCGCTTAGTATTTTGTGGCAACGGAAATCATGTACGTGCTGTATATCTTCCGATTATTAATCTGGGGAGCTTATTTTGTTAGAATAGTTATATTACATCGAGTTTCATAATGTGTTTATGGTATTATGAATATAATTCATCAAACTTTCAAATCATGATTTTAATACTTTTTGCAATCAGATGAAAGCATTACACAAGGTATGTGAGATGTAGCAGAATAATAGATCCCAAGCCGTATTTATTGTTTGCTTTTGTCGGAAAAATTGCTTTCACTTTTTATGTAGATTGTAGTTTAATGCTTTTTTGTTAGAGGCGTTCTGTTAAAGCGTATAATTATTCCCTAATATTGTGTATCTGCTATCTGTTGACTGTTATTACGCTTGTTTTCTGAACTGCTCTTTTTAATTTAGTGTTTATTTCTTTGATTTCTATATCATATACAAACGTAACATTCAATCAAATTCACTTACATGGCCGATTCAGTGTTGAGCTCCAATATTTCATATTATAATTGTCTGACTTTAAGATTCTGATTCAAGATGATATCGTATGTGTGGCACTGTTATATTTGCGCTACAAACATCATTTTTAGACACAAGCAAAGGAAAAATTAGTTTTTACCGAGAAACTAAAACAGCCTAAAATAGTTCTGTTGTGTTCCATTTTGATGTAACGCCACCGTTTTTGTTTCTGTCAGCTGTTGATCCATGCCTCTCATCACCGTGTCAGAATGCTGGCATCTGTACTGCGGAAGACGGGATTTATGTGTGTGAATGTCCATCAACTTTTACCGGTATTAATTGCAATACAGCAATAGTTCAGAATGGTCAGTGATTACGAAATTATTTTATAAAGTACAATCACAATATCTTTTTCCAGTTTGTATCATAATTTTGTATCATAACTCACAAGTTCATTTCCCTATGTTATTTTGTGTATTTGTCGGCTTACTTGTTATTTGTTATATACTGCTTACCATTAGTTATTTCTTACATGATGGGTATATCAACCACACCCCTCTCTCTCTCTCTCTCTCTCTTTCTCTCTCTATCTCTTCTCTTGTTTGTTCTCTCGATCATCATAATCATATTTTGATATTCATTGTCTTCTTATTTGCTCTGATTTTTTTATTATTAATCTGTATACTTGGTTCCAGGCTCTATTCAGTTGATGTTGCTGGGCTCCTCTAGCATTTCCATGTTGCATTCATGTATTCACACTCCAATATGTCGTGACACGTCATAGATTAAACCGTGTCTACCTACATTCAGTCTTGAGCAATTCCACGGAAAATGTTCACCTGCCAAAAATCATAAAATTAGCAATAGGTCCAGAAATATTTGTGTTACCATGACATATTTAGTATCAAACAAAAGCGCTTAACAAGCCCTTCCATTGGTTGGTATATTAATAGGGTTCAAGTACATTTAGGTATAAATTTCTTTTTTTTTTAATCACCTAGGGACAAAATGTGGCGACAATTTTGGTCAAAACATCTTGTCATTATGACTATGTCTCATTATTTCACGCCACTAGCATTTCACATTTTGATTTTTTTGGTTGTAAGTTGACGTGAATGGAACAAAGATTACTGATAGGAGGTTTACATGAGACATTGGTTATTTTATAAGCAAAGTTATAGGGATCTTTAAAAAGCGGGAAAAGGTGTCATATCCATTACGCAAAAGCTGTCATGTCCGTTACTCCACTTTCTAGTTCTGACAAGGAAATGTGCAGGCTAATCGTTTCACAAACTCTATTTATGTTTAACGTATGATTATAAGCTTCTCTCAATACCTCGGTTAGACTCAGTGAACCCCAAAACTAACATTTTTTTTTCAAACTATTCACAGGAGTTCATTTTCTCTTCTCTTTCTCCTCTCAGTGGAATACTCTGAAATTTGCGTATGTCCCTGATAGTCAAATGTGCCTGATTCACTTACTGCAATATGTTTTAAGACATTTGATTTTGCTTAAAACTATCTTAAAGAAGGAAAATAGGTCAGAATGTCATGTCCGTTACGCTGGAATTACACTGTTATCTCCAATAAAAGACGAACCGATCTCAATCATTTTTTCATATTCCAGAACCGATCGAGGTGATAGAACACCCTGCATCGCAAGAGATAGAGTATGGAGCAAGTCTCAGTCTATCATGTGCATTCCAGAACGCTGAGAGTTTCACGTGGAAAAAGAATGACCAAATCCTAGTGGACAATGCTGACCGATCGCCACTGATCATATCCCCTGCATTGGTCCAGGACCAGGGCTACTACTCGTGTATAGGTTCAGGATCAGATGGGGATGAGTTGGAGACGAATGTAGCTGTGGTCACTATGACAGGTAAGTCCGTAAACCTGAACATTCTTGACATTTAAAAGTGAATTAAAACAGTTGCAAATATTTTTTAACTAATATCTTTTAGGCGATTTTTATGAAATTTTGACCTGTTCTATATAGATAATAATTGCAGTAAATTGCTATCTTGATGTCATGTCTAAAGTTGATGCCGCACGCTGGATTATAGGCAGATTTGTCTAAATCTTTGCAAACATGTTGAATTAATACTATCATACCTAACTACTTCACCATGCCATAAGTTTAAGCGTGTAAAGATTACATATGACAGATATATTTTGATTATATATACATGTTCATATGTATTCTATTAAATTTAATTCAATTCTCATTTATTTCATTCTCGATTAAAAAGTACATTCAAAACAAATACAAAATATTGTATATGTATTAAACGAAATTAGAAAATAAAATTGGGAACTACATAATAAAGCCCTTGGGCCTTGTACAAGCATAGTTCCCCAACGTATGCATGTATTCACAAAAGATATTGCGAAAATGATGTAGACAACAAATAAAAAAACAAAACAAAAATGTAACACAAAATAATATAGAAAACAAAGTAAAATAGAAACAGAAAAATTTTTTACCATACATATTTAAGGGAAAGAAAATGCTTCAACGTTTTTTGAAAGAAGTGATTGTATGCAATTAGAAATATATTAGGGGATTGAGTTTCAAATCACAGGGAAATTATGTCGTACTGATTTCACTGCATTATTTGTTTTTCCTGGCCATAAGTGAAAAGAATCCTTAAAACGGGTATCATGATTATGTATCTGGTAATTAAGAGTGAACATTTGAGAAATATTAGAGGGTAATTTATTTTTAAAGTAAAAGAAACCAAGGAGAGCAAGGGAGTAATAGTACAAATAAAAAATATTAAGAGATTTCAATTTTCTAAACAGTGTGGCAGAAGGGGTAAGATAGGGACATCCCAGGCATATGCGAAGGGCCTTTTTCTGTAATTTAAATGATTTATCCAATCTAGTTCGACTACAGTTGCCCCAAACAGCAACACAGTAATTTAGGTATGAGAGCATAAATGACTTGTATTATGGTATTGGTTGGTATTTCTTCTTTATGTTTTAACGTTGAAATTTTGATCTCATTTTTTTTTCAAATATGACGTACCAAACTAAGTGATGAAAACGATTATGTTGTTTTTTATTCATGATTTTTAAAAGAAATTTTGTTCCAGTCTAAATTGTTTCTAACATTCCATGATATGATTGGAAAGGTGTATCCATTAAAAAAAACATATTTATCCTTATAACACAACGTTTCATTCTACTAATTAACTTTTTATAGCTTCCTCATTATTATCCGATCAAAACCACTTATTTTGTGATCACGTCCCCACAGGTGTAACGAATTATATAGTTACAGCTTCATTCGACCTAACATATGAAGACAGTTTGGCAGATCCTACCTCAGCTTATTTCATCGAAATGGCATCTATTATAGAGAATTATGTGAGTATGAAATGTCATACTGTTCTTCACTATAACTATGTCTGGTAATTCATTCATATCTTCTTTGTTGTGACTTTATTTAGTTGGAGGAAAATTCATTTCGCAGATTAGAATAATAGTTGTGAAGGTAGACATAAACCGTTCGAAATGACTTATCTGAAATTAATTTTGACAAATAAACATATACATAGGCCTTTAGGCTGCAAGAAGATAGAAGCATGTTCGTATCTTGCAGCTTTAAATATAAAGGAGTGTTTTATTTAAAGAGTTACGAAGATACAGTTATAAAAAACCTAACATTAAAAACATAAGAATACATCTTTCCAGGTCACCGTCGGTCTTCAGAACACTGCCGGGTTTTTGTCACCACCCGAGGCAAGGGTTGATGCGCTGACTGCCGGCAGCGTGGTCGCCGAGATCATCGTCTTCGTGACGAACGGAACAGACGATGAACTCGAGCAACTATCCCTGGTTCAGACTGCCTTGGTGTCCCGTGCCCAGAACTCTGATGGATTTATGGATCCATATTTAGTGACTGTGATAAGTACAGGTGAGTTGTCTAACATCTAATATGATTTGGGCAACCAATAGGGTGACGAAGTTACTCGATAGAATAGATTCTTTGTTAATTAGGAACCAGCAATGTGACGAATTCACTTGATAAAATGGATTGGATGCGTTATTAGTTAGCAACCAACAGGGTGACGAAATGACTCGATAAAATTGATTTTTTATTAGTTTGGAACCCAAATGGTGACGAAACGAATCAATAAAATGGATATTTTATTAGTTTGGAACCCAAGGGGTGACGAAATTACTTGATAAAGTGGATTCGTTACTAGTTGGTAACCAACAGGGTGACAAAATGGTTCGATAAATGATAAATGATATGATATGATTGTATTTATTTAACAATAACAAGATACAATACATAAGGATATTTACAATATTTACAGAAAAACATTATATAATTAGATCATGGTAAAAACCAGAAAAAATGATGAAATGGAACCAGAAAATAGCACAAGTGCTAGTCAGGTCCGGCCCCAGGTTTAAGATTTGCTTATGAAAATGCAAGTTATAATTCGATATATAAGCATATAATTCAAACTAATATTCACAATAGTTATCACATTAAGCAATGTATAAATACAAAAACAATGATTTACGAAGCTAACTAAAATTCCATCAATCTAATACTAAATAAGTGCTAACTAAAGGTGGGTTGTAAAATTTAATCTACAATTAAAATTATCTTTTAAAAATTAATGATTATGTTTATGATTATTATTAATGGATTCGTTATTGGTTTGTAACCAAAGAGGTGACGAAATGACTCGATAAAATGGATGCGTTATTAGTTAGCAACAAACAGGGTGACGAAATGACTCAATCAAATGGATTCGTTCCTAATTTGGAACCCAAGTGGTGACGAAATGACTCGATAAAATGGTTTTGTTATTAGTTTGGAACGGAAGTGGTGACGAAATTACTTGATAAAGTGGATTCGTTATTAGTTGGTAACTAACAGGGTGACAAAATGACTCGATAAAATGGGTTCGTTATTAGTTTGGAACCCAAGGGTTGACGAAATGACTCGATAAAATGGAATCGTTACTACGTTAGTTGGCAACTAACAGGCACTGGCGTAGACAGAGGTGGGGGGGGGGGTAAAAGGGGGCCATGGCCCCCTTTTCATCCCCTTAAAAAAAAGGCGAGAGCGAAAAAGCGGGGAAATGAGAGAAAAAAACCTTAAAAGGCGCTACGAGCCGTTATCTTTCTCTCAGAATTTGCTAAAACGTCAAAGTTTTCGCGCTTCGCGCGGGAAGGGGGAAATGACTCCCCCTCCCTACACCCACCCCCGTTACATACAGTGCAATATTGCGTCCAAATAATTAAAAAGCAGTCAGGACGTCGAACTATAACTTTCCGCCTAAAAAAATTGTTTGCTACGAGCACGGTTATCTTTCTCTCAAATTTGCTAAAACGTCAGAGCTTTCGCGCTTCGCGCGGTCAAGGAGAACCCCCCCCCCCCTCTCTGTACCCACCCCAGTTACATACAGTGCAGTATTGCGTCCAAATAGCCTAATTGAAAAGCAGTCCGGGCGTCGAACTAACTTTCCGCTTAAAAAAAGGTGCTACGAGCCGTTATCTTTCCCTCAAATTTGCTATGAAACGTCAGAGCTTTCGCCCTTCGCGGGGAGGGGGAAACTCTCCCCTCCCTGCACCCACTCCTGTTACATACAGTGCAGTATTGCGTCCAAATAATTGAAAAGGAGTCAGGGCGTCGAACTATAACTTTCCGCCTAAAAAAATTGTTTGCTAAGAGCACGGTTTTCTTTCTCTTAAATTTGCTAAAACGTCAGAGCTTTCGCGCTTCGCGCGGGAAGGAGGAAACTCCCCCTTCCCTGCACCCACCCCTGTTACATACAGTGCAGTAATGCGTCCAAATAAATGAAAATAGTTCGGGCGTCGAACTAACTTTTCGCCTAAAAAAATTGTTTGCTAAGAGCACGGTTTTCTTTCTCTTAAATTTGCTAAAACGTCAGAGCTTTCGCGCTTCGCGCGGGAAGGAGGAAACTCCCCCTTCCCTGCACCCACCCCTGTTACATACAGTGCAGTAATGCGTCCAAATAAATGAAAATAGTTCGGGCGTCGAACTAACTTTTCGCCTAAATAAAAAATGTGCTACGAGCCGTTATCTTTCTCTCAATTTGCTATAAAAAGTCAGAGCTTTCGCGCTTCTTGCGGGAGGGGGAAAAATCCCCCTCCCTACACCCACCCCTGTTACATACAGTGCAGTATTGCGTCCAAATAATTGAAAAGTAGTCCGGACATGGAACTAACTTTCCGCCTAAAAAAGGTTGTTACGAGCCGTTATCTTTCTCTCAAATTTGCTATAAAACGTCAGAGCTTTCGCGCTTTCGCGCTTCATGCGGGAGGGGAAAAACTCCCCCTCCCTACACCCACCCCCGTTACATACAGTGCAATATTGCGTCCAAATAATTGAAAAGGATTTAGGGCGTCGAACTATAACTTTCCGCCTAAAAAAAATTGTTTGCTAAGAGCACGGTTATCTTTCTCTCAAATTTGCAAAAACGTCAGAGCTTTCGCGCTTCGCGCGGGAAGGAGGAAACTCCCCCTTCCATGCACCCACCCCTGTTACATACAGTGCAGTATTGCGTCCAAATAATTGAAAAGGAGTCAGGGCGTCGAACTATAACTTTCCGCCTAAAAAAATTGTTTGCTAAGAGCACGGTTTTCTTTCTCTTAAATTTGCTAAAACGTCAGAGCTTTCGCGCTTCGCGCGGGAAGGAGGAAACTCCCCCTTCCCTGCACCCACCCCTGTTACATACAGTGCAGTAATGCGTCCAAATAAATGAAAATAGTTCGGGCGTCGAACTAACTTTTCGCCTAAATAAAAAATGTGCTACGAGCCGTTATCTTTCTCTCAATTTGCTATAAAAAGTCAGAGCTTTCGCGCTTCTTGCGGGAGGGGGAAAAATCCCCCTCCCTACACCCACCCCTGTTACATACAGTGCAGTATTGCGTCCAAATAATTGAAAAGTAGTCCGGGCGTGGAACTAACTTACCGCCTAAAAAAATGTGCTACGAGCCGTTATCTTTCTCTCAATTTGCTATAAAACGTCAGAGCTTTCGCGCTTCGCGCGGGAGGGGGAAAACTTCCCCCTCCCTACACCCATCCCCTGGAGGGCACGCTATGCGTGCTCATCACCGATTTTTGCACGCCAGCTTTACGTGCTCACAACTGCCCCCGTAATATGAAATCCTGGCTACCATGGTTACGCGGTTGGATCCTTCAAGTCTGCCCCCCCCCCCCATTGAAAAATCCTGGCTACGCCACTGCTAACAATTGACGAAATGATTCGATAAAATGGAACATTTATTAGCTAGCAGCCAACATGGAGAAAAAAAATTACCCGATAAACTGATTTCTTTCTGAATTAATGTAACGTAGTCGTCAACGTAAATAAAATCATTTCCTTCAGCAGATCCAATTAAGACAAGGAAGATCCACATCAAAGATAATAGAATGTCTCGTTTTCTTTCCTAGTAACGTGCCCTTTCCTCACGTGGATGTCTCCATATGGAGCAGTTAACTTCACAACAGGACCCGTCAACTCCGAATCCTTCTCCACTGGACTATGCCCACCATATAAACTTAATCGTATGTATCATACATGTTACTTTTATTCGTAGTGTAAAAGATACCTTTTAACTATTTTGAGCCTCACTTGACTCATGAGTTTAAAAAGTTTTAGAAGAAAAGAGTTCCTTTGTTATGCACGTATGACCAGTATCCGTGACTGTTTATCTAAAAAAGAGTTGTTATCACCCTTTCTTTTGAATCCACGATATACTGATAACCCTTTTTGTCGTTTATAACTCTTTCTTGCAATCATAACATAATATTCTATTTTACTTATACAGTCAGAAAGACCAAAGGTATTCATGAAAATGCAAAATGGACAAATTATGTTTCCAAATCATCATGATTACTTCCACAATAAATTCGATTTTAATTCCTCCTCATGTGACTGCTGTCACTGCTAACCCCTGTTTTATGGTATCATGTCTGGTTTCTAGACGGTCAACCAATTGGCATAGCTCAGTGTATAGGAGACGGACTATCACCATCCTACTGGGATCCTGTTGATAACTGTGGCAGAAACCTGACAGCAGATGAACGACTCATTGTACTAGAAGATGTAGGTCTCTTAGTATCTATCATTATAAAACCAGTCTCGTGCCAAAAATACAATGCTAATATTGACCTTATTTGGTACATAGTGCCTTACATCGCACATGGATAGATTTCATATTGGTACATTATCAATTTCATTCCTTAATGTATACATATTTGGAGATTTTTTTTTCATTCAACAGCTTTTTGCCTAACCTGATATTCAGGGGCGGCGCTACAGGGGGGGGGCAGAGGGGGCGACAGCCCCCCCCCCCTATGATTTTTCAAGTAGTGAAAAAAGAAAAAAAAGAAGAAAAAAGAAGAAAAGGGAAGAAAGAAGAAAGAGGAGTATTAAAAAGAGAGGTCTTAAATATATAACTCTATATTACCCCTGTTATTTAATGGAGGAAAAATATGACGTCATCTTTAGGTCGTCTTGCCCCTCCTATCAAAATACCCTGGCGCCGCCCCTGCTGATATTATTCTAGAAGTTTTCCTATCTCATTCTGAAATTGAACTCAGAAAAATCATGACATAACTTGTTCCAAGTGAATCTTAAGACAAATGTTTTAGGGAAGACCAAACAATTTCATCCTAAAGAAATAAAAAATATGACATTTTCATGGAAATGTTCCTTAAAAAAGTTTGATAATTCTGCTTAGATGAAAAGCTGGGATCTAGATTGTACAACATGTGTTTTACAGGGTAAAGTTTTCAGATGGTTTATTAGAGTATAGTTAAAGTCATCATTCATATATAAATAAATAAATATATATATATATATATATATATATATATATATATATATATATATATATTGATATTGATATACTTTGATTTCATATCAGACTCCAGTGACGATAGACAATGTAGCCGACATCGCTGAATCGACTTCGGATCTGACATCAAGCAGCGAGTCGTTGACTTCCGATGGCGTTGCATCTGCGTCTAGATTGCTGCAGGACATCGCCGAGACAAGGTCACCAGAGCCAGCTGTAAGCCCTCCTAAATGTATTTAGTATAATTATGCTTCAGTGTTTATGATTTGAAGTACAGTGGTGTAGCTATGGAGGGCAGGGGACACGTGCTCCGCAGAAAATGCCCCCCCCCCCCTCAAAAAATAAGAGAGAAAAGAAAAGAAAGACACCAAATTCTTGGAAATAGATACGGAAGACTTTTTGTCGGCAAGCCATGCATACAATTTTAACACAAAGCATCAAAAAAATTATATTCTTAAATGAAATGACTCTTCTAAATCTTCACCTGAAAATACATTTTGAAATAATTCAATTTAGAGTTGTCGCTCAAAATTATTTATAAGTTTTTTTAAAACTTCTTTCTTTTTCTTTTAAACCAATAACGTTACTGCCTTATCTCCAACAGGTCTGTGGCTTTGTGATAGAGACCGTACAGAACATTCTCAGTGCTTCTCCAGACGAACTCGCTGGTGCGCAGACTGAGAACGGTGCAACGAGTCGTGTCGTTGCTTCTCTAGAGGAACAACTCTTCCTTGTTGACGTCGCCTCTTCGAATGGATCATACCGAAGGGTGGAAGAAAATTTAGCTGTCGAGGTATCTATTAGTACTACTGTAATTATTTTGTTGGCAAGCAAGGATATCACAATTCAGATAAATAATGGAAATCAAATTTCAACACCGAGATATTGGAGACAAAAAAAAAGATTCTCGTATAGTGGAACAGAGTTCAACCCGTTTAATTTTAACTTTACTATAATTTAATATGACGCTTAAATCTTTACATCTGCCAAAAGAACTTTTATAAATATGCCGTTGGTGCTCGTGGAGTGTTTAAATCACTTCTGGCGTTTTCCATCATAGTGCATTGTGTATCTATCAGCACGGCAGATATTTTTGAAATAATTCTTACTACATAATTGTGTTGTGTTGAATTGAACAGGTGGTAGAACTTTCACCCGACACTCTTCGATCTGGTTTGTCTGCTTCCCTAACCGTCAACCAAGGTTCAGACAAACTATCCTCAGATGACTTCAAATTGATCCTTGGAAAGGAAACCGTGGTCAACGAGGACGACGACGAACCCGATGCTCTCATCGAACTCCCGACCGAAATCGGTGATGTCATAAGCACAGGCGACAATGTGAGATGCTCGTTTACTACGTTCGCTGATCCAGCGCTGTTCCAGTCTCCTAGTCTGGCTGTCAACGGGAATCAAACTGGTTCATACACAGCAGCGAACTCACCTGTGATTTCGGCAACCGTTGGGGGATCGATCATCAACGGATTATCCGAACCCGTTGTGGTTTCATTCAAGCCGCTTATTAGTGTAAGGGAGTTAACATCTTTCTTTTCTTTAACTGCCATAATAAAGAAAGCAAATAAAGAGAAATACCGTACATGTACATCTCTAGGTCTTCCAATAGGTCTCTCTCTTTCTACTTCTTTGATAAAGAATACGACCGTCTTGGAGTCTTGGTACATTTGTGATTTTATGGCAGGAAACGGGATAGTAATTCACAGGTTTCTAAATATTCTTAATATTTATAATTCCTATTAATTTCAATTTTTACATACTTATCTCCGTCGTAGAATATATAGGCCTAATCTGAATCTATTCTATAATTTATTAATCTAATATGAAATGTTTTCTTCTTATAGAATGCTACGAATGCCACATGTGTGTTCTGGGATTTTGAGGCTAATAATGGGACTGGTGATTGGTCAACAGAAGGATGTAGTCTGAGTAATACAAGTACTGACTCTAGACCAGTATGCCAATGCGATCACCTCACTAATTTTGCTGTTCTTATGGTAAGCATCAGTGACATCAGTCTCCACTTTTTTCTTCACTGCAACAATCTTCAGAATGTCAAATGAATCATAAACTTATATATTTAACTTTAAAACAATTTTTTTTTCTAAAGCTCACTTTGAGTTGTTTTTCTAAATATCTGCATCATGAAAACAGAGTAAACAAATTGAAAACTTGGTGACATGATTATGTGCATATTCTATTCATACCGTTACTTTAAGAAGAGTTAATGTTGATTTCTCTCTACTTATGTAGGAGTCGGAGTTCTATCGGCCTACTATATTATTTTATGAGGATCTTCCGTTGTTGAAAACACATGAAAATCAACAAGGTGATGAAAATCGCTTGATATGGAAACCAGCAAGTTCAAAGTTAGACTTGAAAAGTAATCTCACTACAGTTATGTTAATTATATGACGATGTTTGAAAAGGGCGATAAAAATATGTTGATATCTCTTGAAAAATAACACGTCTCTTTGACTATATCCCCTCTCCCTCCCCCCTCCTCATTCCCCTCCTCCCTCCCTCTCTCTTTCTCTCTCTCTCTCTCTCTCTCTCTCTCTCTCTCTCTCTCTCTCTTTGTCTCTGTCTCTCTCTGTCTCTCTGTGCATACACATCTCCCATCTCGCTCGTACCACAGGATATCTATGGTGGTTCGACGCTGTCCGATAAAGAAGACTACATCTTAGAGATTCTTAGTTATGTTGGTTGTTCGATGTCCATTGTAGGGCTGGTCATAACTATCTTGAGCTATATGAGTAACAGGTTTGTTCCTTACTAGCTTGATTTTGCCCAACTTAATCTTAATCAGTTTTAAAGAAAATATTGATATTGATAATTCTCCAGAACCAATAGAAAATTTGAAATGTTTCAAACTTAAACTGTTCTTTATCATCCATCTGTAAAAGAGCGTTTCAGGAAATAAACTGAACTGAAATAAAATGAAATTTAACAGACTGAAATGAAACGAAAAATATCAATTTGAAATTTAAACAAGATATCTAAATAAATTAAAGAAAGAAATTAAATGAAGTGATATATTTGTAGTATTTAAGTTAGCTTTTCTCCGTTTGCTTAATTGAGTGACTATGACTTTATATGATCGTACAGACACAGAAATGTTCATTTGTTAAGCAAGTTTTATTTCAGCTCATAACTAGGTATATTGTTTTGTAGCTAGCATGTATATATATATATATATATATATATATATATATCGCCAGTAAATGAAATAGATAATTTCTTCGGATATGTAACTCACTACATCGCTTCCATGTTCTTAATCCTCTTCTAGGAAATTCCGTATGAAGAACCCTAATCAAATCCTGCTTTGCCTGTGCTTCTCCCTGCTCGGTCTCTATATCACCTTCCTGGCCATGATTGCACTCGATGCTGAACGTGGCGTGGTCGAAGTCCCAATCATTCCTTGTAGCATCGTGGCAGGGTTACTGCATTTCTTCACGCTGTCTTCGCTGGCTTGGATGTGCGTCGAGGGCTTCAACATGTACCTCATGTTCGTACGGGTCGTCGATAGTTACGTCTCCAATTTCATTCTCAAAGCATCGTTTTGTGCATGGGGTAAGCTGAAGAAGAATAACTCCAAGTCTTTTGATTTGATTTGATATTCATTTGTTTCCATATACATTTATTTCCATATACATCATCATCATAAATTTACAATCTTTCAACATGTATGGTCACATAAAATCATATAGTTACATAGAAAAAGGTTCGTCATAAGCAAAGCTAGTGTTGACATTCTTTTTATTTTAAATTGTAAAAAAGTGACAAAAGAAATCGTTTGTATGTTTTTATTGTAAAGTTATATTCTGAAATATAGTGAATATTATACCCAAATAATGCATTCAGAATGACAGAAAATCACTATGCATCTTTAATCTGTGATAATGTTGATTCTGAACAGTATTTTGCATTCCAGTTACCACACTACCTACAAGATCTGCTAACTTTTTTTAATTGCACAATATTGATGCCGACATTTTTTCATATTTTCTATTTATGTCAAAGAATATGAAGATGAAGACAAAGATCATGATGTTTTAATGAATTCTGTAACGTTCAACTTGTCTGAATTTCCAATACATGCTCATTATGTCTGTGCTCATCTTATTTTTTCTAATTTTCACCCCACCCACCCCCCCCCCCCCCCAGGTCTCCCTGCAGTCGTAGTCTTCATTACTGCAGGAATCACAAGGGAAACATATGCTCAGACTGATTTGTAAGTCCGCCTCAGGATGATGATGAGGAGGAGGGGGAGGAGGATGCGATGGAGATGATGATGGCAATGATGATGATGATGATGATGATGATGATGATGATGATGATGATGATGATGATGATGGTGGTGGTAGTTGTGGTGATGATGATGATGGTGGTGATTATGATGATGATAATGATGGTAACAGTGAATGCAGTAATGAAGGGAAAATTGATGATAATGATGCTGATGATGATGTTGATGATAATGATGATTGTGAGGGAAGGAGGGGAAAGCTTAATGGACATGCTCTTTCACGTTTAACAGGCTATCATTAAAATCATATCTTAGTGGTCTCCTGAGATTGCGATAAAATTGAGATTTGGGTAGTTTCACGACGTGATGGTTGTTGTTGTTGTTGTTAGACCTTGTGATAAAGGTGCACAACTCAGTACAGTACCATACTTAAGCTTATTTTTGTAGGTTCGTGTATGCCAGTGTTTGTTGTTTATTGTATGTTGTTTGTTATGTTTGATTTTCGAATCATCTAGAATGGATTGACCGGTGATGATAAATACCAGCATTGTGTATGTTTTACAGTAATCGTTAAATATCACAAAATATATGTACCAGTGACGCCCGTCTTTTCAAGTTTTCTTGCAAACGTCTAATCGTTTTATATTTTGTGCAACCTCCTTTTTTTCAGCTGTTTTGTAAATCTCTGGCCTCAGGTTGGTGGTCTTCTGATTCCTATTGGTCTCATTCTCCTCTTCAATATCGTCGTCTTCGCGCTGGTCATGAAGCGACTCACCAAGACCGTCAGGGGTAAACAGCAGAATGAGAAGGCTGAGCGACGTCAACGAATACGACGGTTCCAAAATGCCATTTGCATCCTGCTCCTCATGGGTGAGTTCAAGAAGAGTACAACCAAACCGTCTCACTTACGGATGGTTTGAACATGGGTTTTGTTCATTAATGGTCAGACAATCATTTGATATCACTTGACTGGTTTGAATTGAACTGTCTGGTCGAGAGTTTTCACTAATCAGGTCCTGAAACGCTGATTTTTATCCAAAAAATGTAGTTGCTTTTTGTAATTTGGACAGTTCATTATTTACGAGGGAATATGCTATTATGGCAAGTGGGCTTCTTTTTTCTTAAATTTGAAATGGATGTGTCTTTAGTTTACTTAAGACGCACATATTGGTGAGGGTGACTGTTCCAAAAGTTTGATGACAAAATGGGTGTAAAAAATATTAAGAAGACAATTTTGCTGTTGAAGCGTATGAGGTCCTGGTTGACTGCTAATATTATATATATGTATTGTTTTGATTTGTTCTTACTTGTACAGACAGGGCCCCTTGGAAGAGCAATATTTGTTTTTGTAAGGGCTACCCTATGTAAAGAAGACGTGAATAAATGAATTTTCTCTTTTTGTACAGGGCTTACATGGTCGGTTGGGTACCTGTCATTGATACAAGCAACCAGTGTGGTCGTCCAGGGGATCTTTACCGTTCTCAACTCACTTCAGGGGTACTTTATCTTCATGCTGTACTGCGTGCGTCAACCACAGGTACGACGTCAATGGCGAGCTCAGTTCAGCTGCTGTCTCCCCGAATCGCTCCGGGTCTCTCTCGATTCCTCCACCTCTCGATTCTCATCAACAATGAACACTCGTACGACAACCACATGGAAACCCAACAATCAACCTTCCAAAAAGAGCTTGAACTCCATCTCCAAGTTCAACCCGAACTCAGTCCCAACATCGACTACTGAAAACCTAGGGAGTCGGATGTACAATAATGACAGGGTCTAAAAAGGTTCTTTAATAGTGACACACAATCTCCATCATCAACTCATCGTGCTTCTAATATACATGCCTAGCGATACCATACATTGGAAATGATTTTGTTATTTAAAAATTTTGCAAAATAATAGCACAAAGTGAAGTTAAACTTGCTTGTCCATTCGGCCAATGTAAAGTGATTTTTAAAAATGAATAAATATAATTAAATCTGGGTAAAGGGCAAAGGTGTTGTAAGAACATTTTTGAATAGGGAGGGTGTCTGACCAAATTCGCTGTTCAAATTAATCAATTTGCCAACAATTGGATTAGCCGAAATAAGTATGGAGTGAAGAGATAATGGGGTGTCCCATCTGACAATTCGTCATCATTTGAGTTTCAGATGTCTTGATTAAAATGGTTAAGGTGTAATGACTATACCCTTCTTTCAGCAAATATTTCCACTTCTGTTCTCCATACTCGCTCCCCTTTGATCTCTTTCTCTCTCTCTCTCTCTCTCTCCGATGCTGACACTCTATAGCTCCTCCCTTTTTATAATTTGACAATTTGCCACTAATTTTTTTTTCTAAAACTAAATTGTAACACATTACAAAATTGAAATATATATAGCATTCTTGCACGAGCTTTATCCTGTGTATTAAAGAAGAAATATGAAAAATTACAAATATATGTAGTTTTACTTGTGGGAGACGGTAACATTTTCATTAAAACCTGCTTCTGTCATGGGTTCAATCTGGAGTTATTTTATCTCGGTCTTAGTATTCAGCGGGTTAATATTTGTTTTGAAATGGTGCTAATAATGTATGCACCATTTCGGGTATTATTTCATAGAGACTCAGTTATACCATTTAGATCGTCGAAATTGTTATTTTGAACAAAGAAGTGACTTTATTGCACATTTTCCGAGGCCTTTTTCACATGGACTCAAAGTTGGCGTATAACCTGTTTTTATGACTTTATTTCAAATATAAATAGAGTATAACGTAACAGTTTGCATTAGAAATTTCAATTTATTTATAGTGTTTTGTAATGTGTTGTTCTATGAAGATATGTAACAGATGGTTATATTTAGCAGCATTATACACCTGTACTAAAATGTTATGATTCACCAATGAATGAAAAAGTTGAATAATTTTGCCATGTATATCACACTTACCTCCTTTTTTCCGATGAAGTCAAAGTCAATATTAATATTAAGATTTGTACCATTGATCTTAAAATATCACAACGATATTACATCAGATTGCAATAGTTACTATTTCACGATGATTATATCAAAAGCCAATGACCGGTGTATTATTTGAAGGTCATGTTTCAGATCGTTATCTATCCGTCGATGATGCTGGCCTATTTAGATAATTGAAAAAATTTATAATTATATCACTATTGGAGTTGTAGTTAGCTCACTGTTCTCTTCTTTTCATAAAGGAGCAAAAATTTGTTAACATTATGTATGCTTTCCTCATGGAAACAATATCAGGAAGAACATTATACATGTATCAGCAGATCAGATTATACTTTAATTACGCGAGCAGTACGATTACGTAGGAGCACAATTCCTATTTATCTATGTATGTTTTAATTTGGTAAGTATCGGCAGTATGCTGAAGATGCAATATAGAACTTAAATGTATATCTTAATTCTGTCAAAAAGCTTTCGATTGGAAAAAAGTACTGATCAATAATTATAATTTTTATCACATTTGTAAAGTGCGAATGATACCTGGTATCGAAAATACTTAATAGAGTTTTAATTAATTTATTGAAAATAAAATAGAAACGTATCAAAAAGCAAATTTAAGTGTACTTTTTAACTAGTCTACATATTTTCATTTTCCATGGTTCGATATTCTCTATTTCTTTCCTTAAAGCTTGGTGTTGCCGTAATTATACGTTGAAAAATGAAATAAAGAACAAACCAGATGCAGTTGCATGTGGCTAAGTAGTAAGTAGTGCAGATTTGTTAAGTTGTATTATAGAAAAGAAAACAAAACAAAAATAAAAACAAAACCAGCCAACAAAAAGCATACTGGTACACAATTTGAAGTTAATGGCTCAAATTGTTCAAGAGCTATTGCACTAAGGAGGCTACAAACCTGAAATTTCATAGTAAATGACCTCTGTGACCTTCGAACTTTGATTTACCCCAAAATCTTATCAATTTGTCTTGCTACAGTGCACTGGCGTAGCCAGGATTTTTCAAGAGGGGGGGCCAAGGCGAGGGTGTGGGAGGGGGTATCCCCCTCCCACGGTAGGAAAATTTTTTAAAGCCAGGTCATGAAAATGGCATTTTCTGCACCCTAAAATTCTATTCTGGTGTAACCTACTTGAGAAGTGACAGATGAAATAGGATTTTTTTTTTCTCTACTCCGCTGGAATGAATTGTAGTGGAAGGATTACCACTCCTTGGGGCTCCAGAATTCC
Source organism: Heliocidaris tuberculata (assembly GCA_025618425.1). Classification (NCBI taxonomy): domain Eukaryota; kingdom Metazoa; phylum Echinodermata; class Echinoidea; order Camarodonta; family Echinometridae; genus Heliocidaris; species Heliocidaris tuberculata. Next base: position 71,970,017 of record CM046832.1, on the reverse strand, counting down.
AAGCAATACGCAAAATTACATGTAGTTGGTGTGTATAAATAGCTGTACCAGTGTACATACGAAACGTTGAAACCCGTGTTTTCGGATAGGAAAATATACAGACTAACAACCAAAAACCCACACACAGACACACTGACTATTGACTAACATATGACTAAGAGGACGCCCTTTCTCATGGAGTGGAATTTATATCTCATCTCAAGCGGTAGTCTCATTTGAAAACACATGCAACATCTTTATTAGGTGTATGTAAAAGACTTTAGCAATTTATTTAGCTGCCTTGTTTAGCTCTTTATCTCATTTTCTCGGTTAGAGGTTGTTCATTAGTTGCCTAATTCGTATATACTACACGAATCCAGCTACGTACTTCTTCATTTAAGTACTGAGGAATTATATAGTTTGATTAATTTTTGTAACCAAAATGAACATCAATGTGAGTATTTAGCACGGAAAAATATTAGAATTACATCGTGTAAAGAGTATAGAGATCACAATTTGTAATAAAAACATATGGAAATAATGTAATTACACATAGAGAACGGGCTAAACAAAGTCTTCATACAACCAAGTCAAGCGCACATGATTTGCCACATGTGAAGGCCGTTTTTGTCATTCAATTTAGTGATAATAGATTTGACTCAAAACTGTAAACATCAAAGCAGAAAGCATCTCGTCCGATGACTTACTAGTATATAAAATACGACTTGAACAAAGAATGAAATTGTATCTTTTTTTGAATATTCCTCTATAAAATCGAACTCTACCTTGAAAAACAGTGTTTTGCTTCTCCTCGGATGAAGACCATAAAAATGATATAACGGTGACATTGTTTTCGTATAAAAGCAATGTTGGCTACCACAATGATAACTCTTAAACAAACTCAAGATTTACAAAACGAAGAAAATGGTTATTGCCTCCATCGGACATATACCCATTCACAAAGAGAGGTTTATATTCGGCAAGAATAACTGATACGCCTCTTCATCATTCTGAGTACAATTTCTTTCAACTCTCGACAAACTAAAAGAAATATAAATGTTCTGTTACCAATCTACTTAGTCAATGTTGTTAACAAAGTTTCGGGGTTATGATTTGGAAAGGAACAGTTTTTGCTGGAAATGAAAGCAGTGTTTATTTTGTTTACTTTTTTGGTAATATTTCCATTTTATTTTTCCTTATTTCGATTGTAAGGTAGGGGTAGGGTAAGTCCTAGTAAGACCAGCATGTGAAAAGGAAATTAGTTTTTTTTTTTTTTTTTTTTTTTTTTTTTTTTGTTGCTCTCCGATCAACAGGGGGGGGGGGGCCATGGCCCCCTTGTGCCCCCCCCTGGCTACGCCAGTGCTACAGTGATACATACTAGCATCCAGTTTGAAGTTCATACCTCAAATGGTTTTTGAGATATCTCGATACTTCTGTGACCTTTGAATTTTGACCTACAAACGCCAAAATATATTCAGATCGTCTTCCTATGGTGATACATACTAGTACCAGGATTGAAGTTCATACCCATATTTCTTGTCACGGCCGGGGGGGGGGGGGGGGGCGGGCGACTAGACTTTGCCATTAGTTGCTGTACAAAATTCAAAATTTCTGGGTTGACGTGCCCCCCCCCCCCGGTCGCCGCCCATGTTCATACCTCAAAATGGTTCTTGAGATATAGCGTTAACGAGGCTAACACCTGAAATTTCAGAAACTGACCTCTGTGACCTTTAACATTTGCCCTACGTAACCCAAAATCTAATCAGATCGTCTTCCCATGGTGATACATACTAGCAGCAAGTTTGAAGTTCATACCTCAAATGGTTCTTGAGATATCGCGTTAACAAGAAAGAGGGAGGGAGGGAGGGAGGGAGGGAGGGAGGGACGGACGGACGGACGGACGGACATCCCGAAGAGATAATGTCTCCGGCATCAGTTCACCATGTTCACCTTCTAGTCGTTTTGACAATTTTATGAACCTAGAAATGTTATGTCTGTTGAAATTTTGTTGTGTGTGTGTGATATGTTGTTCTAGAAAAATTACAGCTTTGTTGCCCATGCTAAGGGCAACCGTGAGCAATTTTCATAATTATCATAAATCCAAAATGGCGCCTAGTAGCCATGACTATTCGGTGGGTTGAGGCATAATAATCACAAGGAATCAAATCGGGGCACAGCGATCAGAAGCCTTAGGGTAAACTTATATGAACCTCCTAGTTGGAATATTGCAGGTATACATGTGACATGACTGCAGAGAAAATACTCCCCCATATTCAATTTATCCGATTCGTCACTGGTGTTGGCGCCATCTTTGGATGGCAATTCTGCCGTAAAGAGATACAAATGGGTGAAAGAAGGGGATAGAACGAGATATAGAGAAAGAGAGACAGAGCGAGAGAATGGGTAGGAGGGAGGGGGAGGATGGGATTGTGCCCTAATTGAAATTAGTGATTCATTGAAAGTTGAAAAAGCAAGCCAATTTCATCTGTTTATTCTTAATTCTTCATTATTAATCGCAGCTTCCACTGGGATCGTGTAGACATAATGGAAAAAAAATCTCATTACCATCCAATTCGTTAGACTAAATGGTTTGTCCTTATTCTCCGTTTCAAATTGGGTCCTTCAAATTGACTTTGAGACGACGACGATGACAATACTGGCGGTTTGACAGTGGCGTCTCCAGAAATTGACAAACATGGGGGCTGAACATATCTGGGCAGTAGACTACCACCCAGAACCTAAAACCCACCGCACACTATACGATCGGTCTACGATCCGATTTTGAAAGAACATGTAATAGCATTAGATATAAACGGTTAAAAACATAAAATATATTTGATTGAGGTTCTGAATAGTTACATAAATAGTAAAATCAAAATTATGGCCTATTACGAGCATTCTAGTAAGAGAAAAGGCAAAATCGGCTCCGAATTGTAGTGACGTCGGAGCAATCCTGCGTTGTCTACGATTTGAAACTGATTTTGCCCTTATTCCGGATTATAAGGCTGATATCGCACCAATTTCCTATGTTGAGTATACTTGTTCAGAACCTGGTTCAGGTAGTTTTTATTTGTTAAAATGCCTATATTTAATACTATTGCGATTTATTTCCAATATCGGATCGTAGTTGATCGTATAGTGTATGGTGGGCTTCGGTTGAGGGACATGCTACCACTGAAAAAAAAAAAGATTTTGTAAACCATCTTTATGCAATCTGAAGGATACCATGAATCACACTCTGTCACTATTTTTCAAAACAGGGATTTGGGGAGGGGGCGGGGGTGCACACGTGCTCCTTCATACATAATACACAAGTGTATGGTGACGAACTTTAATAGAGACCCGTTAACTTGATACTTGATTACAAGCCTCACGATTCTGACCAAAATGGATTAAAAAAAAAAGGAGTGATCTCGGACGAGTAGGCGTGCTTATAGACGATGACTTCTGTCTGCTTAAATATGAGAGTGAGAGAGAGAGAGAGAGAGAGAGAGAGAGAGAGAGAGAGAGAAATAAGCGTGTAAACAAAGCAAAAGAGAAAGTGAGGGAAACCGTTACACTCTCAAGAGAAAAGAGCTTTTGGCATTTAATACTACTCGACGCCGGTTGAAAATGGTCCTCCGTCCCTTCCCTAATTTCTTGAAAGAGAGAAGTAAAAATTCTCCCGAAATCTGGAATTTGTGGGTGGTTTTCAAAATGTCAGAGGAAATGTGACATTTTGAAGCGGTGGAGAATGCGTGGTCACAATGCCAAGCACGTGATGAAAGGAGGCAGTCGAAGACAGGAAATACGGGCCGTACTACCTTTCATCATGTTTGATTTTGAGAAGAAATTCGAACAATTTAATCGTGTGGACAAGCACTCATGGACACACGCATACTTCAAAGAGATGCGTGGTTTTTACTACAATACTATCTTTGTTATTTTAGTTTGTTTCTGTCTAGGATTTGTACCCTTGATATCACGATCTATACTTGTTATGAACAGGGGCATCGCTCGTCGCTGAAAATTTTGAAATGAGGTGGCGGTATTTGGGAAGAAAAGTAATATTTGCAAACAACTAAAAGAAATTGAAAAAGTTCGAGTCTCCATTACAAAGGCTATTGTCTGTCATTTTTTGTCTTATTTTACCCATTCACTCTCTTATCTTCTTTCCTAGAAATTTCTTGAAGCCTTTGTTATAAATTCCTTTCTATTCAACACCGTCATCTCATCTCTTTTATTAATGTTTCTTTGTAAGAGATTGCCTAAGGTTTCATGTTATTGTTTTATAAAAATACATTTTCCAGTGCTTCCGTTTTGTCATTGTCATGAAAAAAAAAAAAAAGTAACCAGGGGCCTGATGCACAAAACTTGCGTTTAATCGCAACACCTAAAAATCAAACGCAAGTCCTTAATGCGCACTTCTGATTGGCTGAAAATAAAGTTGCGTTTGATTTCCCTGAGTTGCGTTCAAACGCAAGTTTTGTGCAACGGGCCCTAGATCACTTAATCGGAGCTGGAATATAAGAAGAAAATATTAAGATAATTATGTATTAAAGTGTACCAATCACCTGAAAAAAATAAATTGTGTACAGCTAGAAAGTATAAAATCAACCTCAAAGAACTTTGTCTGGTATTATATAGGTCAACAGTTAATGAGTATGAAGGAAATAAAGGATAACATGAAAATGCTCGCGCGGAACCGAACTCAGAGTTTGGTTCCGCGCGAGCCTTTACCTTGACGAGCGCGTACGGGTGCGTCAAGTAGTCTACTCACGAGTCGCTTTTACGCTTATAGAGAGTGTAATTAAAATTGCAATATCTCTTTATAGAATTAATATTTGAAGCCCATATTTTGAATATAGTATAACGAGATGCAACCTCGAACAAACAGAGCAAAGTTATTTTTGGTGATTGGTAGCCTACCCTTTAATTTTAAACTGACAGTACATGATATGTACTTCTTGTTTACTTAGATACCAAACATGACAAATAACAACACAAACCACCAGAAATTATATTTAATAATTTTTATTTTTCTCCCAGTATTAATACCAATACAATCCATTTCAAAAGATGTTTGTTGGAATAATACCAACAAAGCTGTACAATATGTAGTAAATATATAATCACCGATCTGTAAAAAGAAACTACATAAAACAATCTTGATCTTTGTAGCTATATCATCATCATCATCATTTACCATAGATCTTATTACCCCCACAACATCAAATAATATATTCCATTTGATTGATAACTAACATATGAATAGACACATACCCGTCAATGCTTCAATCCTCAATCCTTGATATGAGGGGTGCATGATAAACCCAATACCGGTGTACAATAACAGGACAATATTATCTCCTGTCAATATTATAACCTGTCATTCTTTTAAACTTATATTCACAACTTTTGGGGACTAGCATGCAAAATCATCCCCCAAACACACCATGTAAAGCGTTTCTTGGGAAAAAGAGAAATTACCATAATATATTCTATGGGCATTTTGCCAAACACACAAAAAAAGACAAAAAAGGGCAGATTCTTTGTTTGAAATGTTAAATTATGATTACTCTCCATGAAACTGTATGACATGTTTTATTCTAGTATTTTATAAAATGATTTATGCGCAACTCAATCACATTCATTCTCACAATTATATTAATCATTTCTGACACTTGCCTAGAAGTAATGGAAGGGTGATTCTATTAACCCCATCATCGAGGACTATAGTCCAGTGGGATGTCCTGTCTAACAGCAGCATGCTGTACTCATCTTCAATTCACTTTATCATATTGAATGAACCTCAGAAAGAGAAATATAATGCATGCTGGACTATCCCTTTAAAGATGGTGTCAGATTTTATGAGTTGTTTCTCTTCTGAAAGATTTCCCTCCAAAGGCTCTTTCAACTTGACCATTATTTGCTGCAGAGTATCACAATACAATCTTTAGTAGGTGACCATTTTCTGCAAATCCGTCGCAGACCACAAGCAAGGAGGTGCATGACCGGTTATGACCAACCTTTAAATCAATCAACTAACTACTAATGTTTTGCACTTAAATGTATTTGTATCTATTTCACATCTTTCTGTCTGCTATGTAAATTCACCAATGAATTTAAGTTTACCTTAAAGAGCTTCAGAACTTTTATCCCTTCCAAAGACATCAATAAATCAAAAGATTTTCCATCAACAGTTATACAAAATATATCTGTAAAATGCAGTCATCTAGATTATATTGGGCATTAATTATCAGAATTTGGCCTGAAAAACTCCTTTTTCTTGGGCAGTAGTACTGGAAAATATTCATAACCATATTCCTTTGTATATATTAGAAGCTAATTTCAATTTTGATATCTTGAAGGGGAAAACCAAGCCATCACTGAACCCTATGTCAAAAAATATGGAAACATTCTACACACTCCCTGAAAATATTGATACTCCTAAAAAGCAATGGTATAATATTGAGCTAAATAACAATTCAATAATTAGTTTTTGCTATGTAAATAATGGAATGTTAGTATGTTAACTACACCATGTCACCAAATCTCAAAGCAATAATATAATAATCATATGAATATATAAATCCCTTAACATAAGGCATATATCATAAGCTGCAACTGTACACAGTTTAAATCACACCCGGCATCATCAACACTTTGTGTTATACAATACTGTACTGACCAGTTATCCCAAAGGTTCTCTCTTAAAACACAATACTGAAGCATTAAGAAAAAGACATGATACATAAAGAAGATAACATATAAGTCCTATTCAACCATGACTTTAATACAAGGAAGATATAGCAGGCATGGAAGTCAGAAAGTGGAATGAAATCTTCATATCAAATTGGTCTGAATTGAAAAAAAAAAGAAGCAGATAAACTGATTAGTAAAAGTTTTTGAGGATTCAGACAAGAAAGTTCTCATTTTTGAAAATTTGAGATCACCCATGATACTGAATTCATCCCAGTGACGATTCAGTTATGATGTGTGATGTCATAATGGGACTACATCTCCAATTCACTGTACACTGAAAATTGTTCATGATTTCCCTTTTCTCAAGTCTTACAATGGAACAAACATTTTCTTCCTGATAAATAATGGGCAACATGTTTATACAAGTCCACCAATGAAATATATATCTGTTCCACAATAAAAATTGTGTAAATCTTAGTACACAACAAACAGAGAAGTATCCTCTGTATGACTACGCACATCATGAGAGAAATGACGATGGATGCATCTCCATTACAGAATTCAGTAGTGATCCAAACTTTTAAAAAGTTAATAATTTTCCTATTATCTGCCAGGTTAAATCTCAGTACATTCATTCATTTATCTCTATGATTTTTTTTTTGCTTCCACTGAGGTCAACTTTGTATGAAGACTTAATTCCCCTTTCACTACAACTCAATTACCGTATCCATGCTACATTATATTTGTTCTGTACTTGTTCAAACAATCATCAATTTGTTCTAAACATAATCTTGCAAAGGTCAGTTGAGGAATACACAGTACACATGAGTCCATTCCTCATGAAAAGAGTATAGGGTAGAGTTGATGCACAGATGAATATGCTTTCAATACAAAATGATAGTCAACCACAGAGCCTGAAGAGTACCAGAAGGGCAGTGGAGGTACAACCTTGTTGAAATATGTTGGAAAAATCAGTACAAAGGCCGTATCGGTGGTGACAATGGTATGGGATTCCTTTGACATTATTCCTCCAATTATCAATACATCTATGAGGTCTTTCATACCATGGTACTAACATAATTCATACTTTTCTTATTTTAAATGAACTCCCCCATTGATAATTTTGCGCTGATAAGAGATTTCATCCTAAATGAAGGAGATGCATCAAGAAATATATTGTTACAAAATCCCTGACATTCACCGACATTGGGTATTTTGAACCAGAACGGCTCTAACACTTGAAATTTTGCAAATGCCCTTCTAGGACTTAGAAGACACATGTTATACAGTTCATTTGATTAACTCGTTTATCTGGTTTATTCCTTCTTTCAGCCTTTAAAGTGAGATGTTGAAATAAAGAGTACCAGCAAATAAGAAACGTGACATCATATAATGCCAGACAGACAGCACATATTAATGGAAGAAGATAGACAGTTTAGACACAATATACATACTAAACAATACAATCAGATAGCATAAAAAAGATGAATTGACGGACAATTAGAAACATATCTCAGATATCTGATATTGTTACCCCCATCCCTCTTTCCAAACCTGTATTTAACATGCCCTAAGTTCAGTTGGTGTTCATATGAAGCTTTTCAAAATAACGTTTATAATGGATCTTTAGGGAATGTTATAGAAAATTAAACAATTTTTTTTTCAGCTCTGTTTTTAGGCTGTGCATAAGTCCTACTAGTATATTACTTAGAGGGAAAGTCCACCCTGGTATTTAGTTGATTTGAATAAAAGCAGAAAAATGAGAGAAACGAATTAGCGCAATTTTGAGCAAAATCCGACACAAGAAATAAGAAAGCTATTAATTTCTGAATTTGTAATCAATCAAACAAAAATGGGCAACTCTGTGACGTATCTTGCAAGCTCCTCTCCCATTTGCTTAGTACAGAAAATCTCATGAATTTTCATTTTCTTAGTTGATGAAGGAATAGATTTGTTTCATACAGGTTTTGTGTAAAAACATATGTGCAATGATTATATCTATAGGTTACATGTATGATAAAATGTTTTCTTTAGATAAAAAAAAGAAATTTATGATTTTTTAGTAAGGACGAATGGAAGAGGGGCTCGCAAGAAATGTCACGAAGTTGCCAATTTGTGTTTGATTGATTACAACTTTAAAAATTCATAACTTTTCTATTTCTTATCGGATTTTGCTTAAACTTTCATTGATATGTTTCTTTAATTATTCTCCCTCTTTTAAAACCAACTTGATATCATGGTGAACTTCACCTTTAATTCCCTTTTATAAAAGTATCTTTTTATGCAATACATCAGAATGATTGATTCACCATTCATTATAATTTCCTTTCTTTCCAATAGTTGGGAAAATACACCAAAAACTAAAATAAACTTAGATTAGTCAAATCTATGAATAAGTTCTGAATTTATGTGCCTTTTCACAACAAATTGTAATTTTTTTTTCTTTATGAATATGTTTTTCATACACAGTTTTTAATTTTCCAGCAATGTTAATCTTTATACTCATTTTCTGACTTTCTTCTCTATAGATAGTTAGGAAATTTTGCTGAATCATATACCATCTTTCCAATGTTTGATGGGGGGACCTGAAGCTACATACTTTGTTTCAAGCAGATAAAAAGTCATTTTCAATGATTTATTCAAATTTCTTTTATATATCTTGCTTTTACATACTCTGAAATTAAATCTAAGGGAAAATTATGACACAAAAATATGTCAATAATATCCATTTTCAAGTCGATGCCCATGTCGAATTTTGTTCAACAAAATGAAAGGGTCCTAAAGCAATGCACACGTAATAAATGAATGCAAATCTTGATTTTAAAGCTGACTGATGTGAATTTCACCCCAATTTCCAAATAGTGATAATATCACCAAAATAATGAAGAATTACTCATTTTTTTGGCAAACGTAAATGATAATCTCGTTGCTCAGTCACCAAAAGCTTGGCATAATAAACATGTCGCATTGCGCGTGGGTGCGTAGCTTTAGGACCTCTGACCATACAGAAGATTGAAAAAATAAAAGTTGACAGTTAATAAATATTGAACAGTTAGAATTTTTCAAACGATAGATTATTGCATATAACTATAAATATATTTTCACTGCCAAGTATAATTGCTATTTTTCACAATGAAAAAAATTTGCAAATAAAAAAGTCTGTTAATATTCACACATCATTCAAACTACAATTGCCAGCGAATAAATACACACTCCCAAAAAGAAGTTTACCAATTACCCTTAAACATTTGTCTTCTTATGTAAATAAGACATAATTTGCATAAAATACAATTATATCAAATCAAGCAATAGCTATACTTGAGAAATTACTATATAGAAAAGTGTGTATATTCAGTTGCCTTTTAAACAACCTAGTTCTTCCTAATCAGTAATTATACAAATAATCTAGTTACTTTGTATTAACAATGGAATTCAAATGAATAATCATCAAATAAAAAAGCAAGAGATGAATTTGGAATTTCCAAGTTTTTTCCTTTTCCAAATAGAATACATAGTTTACCTATCACTGAAATGATAGGAAATGTTGAATTTATTCCTGTAACCAGGATCTACCTTTTTTTGTTTTGTGTGTTTGATGGGGGAGGGGGAATCTCACACAGAAAAATGATATTGAAAAATGCTTGGAGTAAACAATTACAATAACACTTGGGACCTCTTGCATTTAAAAATTAAACACAAGTAAAAAAAAAAAAAAAGGGCAATTCTGAATTCTTGAAAATCAAATTGAGTAGAATTTTCCGAGTTGTGTTTTAAATGCAACTCTTTACGCCAGAGGTGTGTTAACGTGGATAGCTCAAATTCAAAGAATTTAACCTTGCAAACAGATTAAAAACAAGGACCATGTCCACTGTACTAAGGGGTGAAGTAGTTTGAGAGAACTTTAGGAAATTCCCCATTTTGAACTGTTACTGAAGACACATTGGAATGGCACACTATCTACCTCAGCCGTATGTCACCTCTGCTGCTCAAAGGTGAAAGTACAATCCACTGTCTGATGATTGACGTTTCCGTTGGCATTGACATGTGACATGTAAGGGGGCGTGCTCGGGTCCGACCATGGGTGATTGGGGATGGCGGCACTATAGGAGTAGAAGCGCAAGCCGGAGTGGAAGTCCATGTAGCGGCTCCGCCACAGGAGAATGACCACCATGAAAGAAGCAGCTCCCCCTATTGCATTGAGGGCGCATTGTATATAGAGATAGGTCTGTAGATTGAGGAGGAAGCTGGAACAGTCTAAGACATCTAGGTACATGTAGATACGTCCAAAGCCATCGTCTGAAGACCTGGTACACTGGCAGCCATTGTCTAAGATCTTACAGGCAGAGTCTGAATGGAGCATGGTTTGTATGACATTTCCCTGAATGCCACAGAAGGCACTGGCTATGGTGTTCACAAAGAGGCAGATAACCGATAAGGAGAAAAATCCAGCCTGTTCAAGGAGAAAAACAGTGAGAAAAGAAAATATATGTTTAATTTCACAATTACAGAATTAAAATTGGACAAGAAGTCAGAATTTACATTGAGTTAAGCTTTCTTGCTAATAGAACAAAGCTTTTGAGCTCAATAATGAAGATATCGAAATGGTAACAAAATACTTGGGCAGAATCATTGACAATCAGTTATCATGGGTTAATCAAACTAAGCAAGTAGCTTCAAAAAGCAACCAAAGGATGTATTTTCTCCGTAAACTACTGTTCTTTCGTATTGATTGGAAGATTATGAGTATGTTTTATAAATCGGTCATATAGAGTATCATCTCTTTTGGATGCGCCTTGTGGAACAAAAATGCCAAGCAGCAAGATAAAGGAGAGCTTCAAGTAGAATAGTGAAGCAAGCAGGTAGAATCCTAAAAGTAGACATTGACCTTAGACCAGATTTGTAAAGATATCGTACTAAACAAGGCAAAAGAAATATGTAAAGATATAACCCATCCACTGAACATCCATTACAATATGCTCAGAAGTGGAAAGAGATGGAGATATGTGAAGGCAAATACAAACCGTTACCTAAATTCATTTGTACCAGTATCTATCTGCCTCTAAAATGAATGAGAGCAGTGTTCCAGAATATTGTGTTGGATTTTTAGTGTAGGGTTGATAAAAAAAGCCCTGTTCTTTATATACCCTTTAATCTTGTCTCCCCCCCCCCCCCCCTTTCTCCCCTCTCTCTCTCTCTCTCTCTCTCTTCTCTCTATCTTCTCTTTCTCTCCCTCTCTTTCTTCTCTCTCTTTCTCTCTCTCTCTCTCTCTTTAAATTCTCAAGTGCAACAATTTAACTTGGTTCTCGATTTTTTGCCAGTTTAATATTCATGAGTCAAAATACACTGTGTGTATCTGTTTAAACCTAGATGAAAGTGAATTCTGGAAAGAACGGGAACATCTTTTTATTTCAAGTGAAAAAGTGTAATTTTCTTTGACAAGTCCACTAACCATAGTGAGTAGTATTACAGTATGTAGGGATCTATACTTACTGTTCATAATTTCTGAATATAAAACTTTTTTATCTTCTCAATATCAACATAGTACAAAAACAGGCAATAAGATCATTGATTTTTGTTTGTGTATGTTCAATCCATTATCTGTATCTGTTTTTATATTTATATTTGTAATATGCATGTAAACAAAACGAATTTCCATGTATGATTTATGGACAATAAAAGTTGAATTGAATTGAATTGAATGGTTGGATTATCTAGATGTTTTAATTATGCTCTAATTGCTTTTGCCATATGAAAGAATGTAACCAAACAGATGTAGAATTATTTTTTTAAAAACTCAAATATCTCTGAGCACAATGCCGCAGTCAGGTCCTATCCCCCTTTTTAGCCCCCCCCCCCCCAACAATACCAAGCACAAATATATATATATTTTTTCTGTTGTAATGTCTGTTCACTGCCTTTGACCTGGTGGGGAATACAGAAGCTATATTTGTTTGTCACTTCCTCTCACATAGCTCACTTCTCTCTTCTTTATAGGTCTGATTAGGAATGATTGGCCTGTTCAGTTTCAAGAATTTGTCTGAATGATAACAAATCATCAGTGAGCCTTTTCCAGATGCCTGATGAATTGACTTACTCCCCCAAACCAGGAGACTACCATAGTCTATTGGGTAACCGAAATGGGTAAACTTCAGGGGTTACTAAGAGGCAAGATGGGACAAAAGTAATTGCTTTTCAGTCCAAATCAATGCCTGCATTCATCATGGCTCGCAGACATCGCGACCCAAGTACACTCCAGGTCATGCATGCCTTGCAAGCAGTTGGTATGGCTCCCTCGTTAGATGATGATTGCATTAACACTCATCCATAATTACCAAATGTCAATTTTTCCACACGTCCTCTCGTAGCTTGATCAAACACACGTACCTTAATTAGTCCCTATTTGGCGAGCATTTATCAAGCAAAATGGAGACAGCAAATGGCCCATTAATCAAACTTGGATACTAAAGCAGGGTATTAACTCACATCTGGGACATTCATTTATCTTATTTCGCAGCAATATATAGCCATGCAAGGCAAAATTAACCTGCACTTTCTCTGCTTTTCACTCGGTCGGCAAATTCTCCTGGCATGTTTGATGCAGGAAAACAAAAGAGAGACACAACTGGACATAGGACATAGGCAGAGGACATGGACATGAATATCATTTATAATAAAATGTATCAATTTGAGACAGGCTCTTTAGTTATCTTCAAAGTCAAACTTCATCTTTTCTAATTTAACAACATCTCTTTTTAGAAAAAAGTTTGGTCCAAAGAGAAGTTTCACAGCTACAGTGTCTACCTATACATATCAGTAACAATTTTTCTTACTATCATGCCAGGAGTCTAGGACTTCTGACAATACATAAATCTTAAACATGATCAACTCTCGAAACCTCAACCAAAGGCAAATTCAATAGCCTTGTCCATCACCAACTGAAATGTGCAAACATTACCATGATGTATTATATAATCCAAACATCATTTCTATGAGATATGGAATAGGGTAATAACATTTCCCTTATACTGAATTCTCTAATGTCTTTGCAATTGTCTTCTTAGTGCAAGAAGTAAATGAAACCTTAATGCCCTTCTCTATTATTCTCACCAAGAGTTGGCTTATAAACTAAACTAATGTAAGATCTATACTCTAGGCAACAACTCTTCCTCCTACTATTTAACACTTCCTAAAGCGGGGGTTCATGATTCTGAACATTTGATGCATTACTCCGAAGGTTCGTTATTCCAAAGGTTCGTAATTCCGAAAATGAAAAAGGGTTCATAATTCCAAAGGTTTGTAATTCGGAAAATGCAATAGAGCCCAACACAACTTCTTGGAAGAACCCTTTTCCATTTTCTGAATTATGAACCGTCGGAATAATGAACCTTTGGAAATATGAACATTTGGAAAAACGAACCTTCGGAAGTATGAACCTTCAGGAAAAATGACATGTAAGCACCTTATACCCAACCCTAAACCCTAACCGTAAACATACACTAAAAAAAATTAGTAACCCAAGCCCTAACAACACCACTATGTCTTCAATGATGAAACAAAGCCAAGGGTAAACATCTCCAGAGCTTGTGTAACATCATCATTAAATCCCCCCCCCCCCTCTGCAAAAATTGCTTCTTTCACATCTTGAGTAGATCTCCTTTAACCCTATTCCAATTCCTACACTCACACTGTCCTTAGTCTCATCTTACCAATCTCATGTCTCTTCTTCTCAACTAATTACCATTAAAGCACCGCCTTTCAGCACAAATATTGACCCTTCAACCTTTGAGGGAGCCCTGTATTAATTAGGTTTCAGCAATCATTCTGTCTGATTAATTACATTAGGACTTGAACCTGCGTCGTACTATCACTCAAATATCTTCATCGTGTGCCCTTTTGCAAAGCTCATAAACCTGTGGGTATGTTGTGGTCAAGAGCTCTGTAAAGGCTAATACAATTCCAATTACTGGAATTTGAACTTGCATACAGCAATATAAGCTGGCATTACACAGTATCTGTTGGGGTTTTTTTTTTCATGATCAACAGAAGTATCTAATGGGTATTTTAGTTAAATGTGATAAGGATATTACTAAGGGTCTGACTCTTCATCAAAAAGTTATTTTGACATTATAAATCACACAAATTATTGTCTTAAGAGCTGGAGATGAAGTATTGAATAATTCATGTATTACTGAGGGGTTTTCCAGAGATTCCCTCATGCTGTAACCAACGAATGAAGTATGAAAAATATTAAGAAAATATATATGATTTTTTTATATATAATTAAGCTCTCATACAACAGAATTGGCCCTTTTCCCTCTAGGTTTTAACAAAAGAATGAGCAATTACAGAATTTTAAAAAAATTAATCATTATAATTATGATATAACATAGAAGAAGTATGATATAACATAGAAGAAGCATCCTTCCCATAAGCAACTTTGTCCAACTTTGTCAGGGGGCTAATGTTTCATGCCCAAATATCAACTTTCTTTTATTCTAAATTTTGCGGGTGTGTGAAGCAATTAAAAATAAAATTTGACACCTTAATTTTTATGACAATTTGAATTTAGTCATCAAAATACATAACATAATGTATAACATTTCAGAAAAAAGACAAACAGACCACCTCACTACCAGAATATTAGTGATTTAAATTAGGCTGCAGTCCCCCCCCCCCCCTCATGCCCTGTAGACTGTACACCTTGGATCTGTACAGTCTACATACAGAACAAACTACTTGATCTTTCTCTGACCATCAGTAACCTTGTATGAAGACATTGCTTCCATCAGCACCAAAATGTCAGTTCTCCAATCAGATTAGTTGGGTCAATGCTCTGACTGAACCACATTTCACTAGACATATGGTGAAGCCATATTGCCTGGTCAAACGAGGCTGGAGCCTGCCCTCACAGACATACAGTATTTGGCTTTGTGCTTCATGATCTCATACCTTCAACAACTTTACAACACAACATTCTGAATTTAAATCATATTTTTTTCACAAAGCAAAACCAATCAACAGTCAGGCTCACATGATACCTGTTGAATATGATTGGATTTTGGTATAAAACACATTTATTTTCCATAAACCCAGTCCACATTATCTCTTCTTTCATATTCAATGGGTAAAACTGGACATTTTTGTTGCAATCCTCTACATGGACCAAGTAAGAGTATTTCCCCTCCCCCCCCCCCCAAGCAGCCATTAAAAAAGTTATTAAAAAAAATAGACCCCCCCCCCCCATTTTTTTGAGTGTCTAAGAGCACATGACCGGACAGTGACCCGATCAGATTGAGAGTAATGACATGTACACAGTCATATCAAAGAGTGCATACTGTGTCCTCATGGCAAGTTGTAGAGGAAATGAGTGCAGTCAGTGCACCTATTTTTTTACTGCACAGATAGTAAGATCTACATGTCACATACACAGGATGTTTTGTGTGGTTCACATTGCCAAAGATTCAGATCAGAGAATGTGAATTTCACTATGAGCCTCTTGTGCAAACGCCCCTTATATAATATTCATCTTTTCGTGGTAACATTACCTCCCTATTTTATGCTTCATATGCAGACCAATTTATTCCTCCTTCAAACCACAAATAAATGGGTCAATTATACTCATATTACTGTATAGGCCTTAAATTATCGAGAATAGGACTAGCCAGATATTTTGCAAGCGGTTGAATTCTCAGATCTACAAACAGCAGTGATGATGTACTTTTGCAAAGCTGAGTGGTAAATTTCTGACCAGGAGACAACAAATTCAACAGACTACTTATGTTGGCCATATTTTAGCGTGTTGTTAAAATTGAGACCCGGGCCACTCACAATTCATGAAACTCGCAAAAAATAAACCCTCTGTGCAATATACGGTGTATATAATATATGAGAGAACATTAGAGGTTCAAACTGCAAATAGCAGTGTAGGTTACCATCTAATATTTGAATGTTTGGTTGGCTTGCTTAAGATGCATGTGAATGCAGTTATTCTACCAGTAGCAGTGTGTGTTACCATTTAATATTTGAATGTTCTGTTGGCTCGCTTATGATGTATGTGAATGCAGTTGCTACCAATCAAGCTAATGTTACAGTTCCCTTGGGCGACTTGGCTACCTTATATTTACAGTGCACTGTGGGTCAGTTTTCAGAGCTATACAGTCTTATATCAACAGGTTCTATCCAAACCTGATCATTGATGTATGGTGATATCAAATGAGTAGGAAGGGAGAAGGATGGGGGGGGGGGGGGGGGGTGTTCAAGTTAAATGTCTTTGGTTTCCATCCACTTCATGCAATCTAACTCACAAGCTGTATTCTATTCAGGATGCAGAGTGGGTAAGCTTTCAGAGCTATACAGTCTTTTATCAACAGGTTTTAACTCATACCAAAACCCAGTGGCGGAGATGTGTTCACGTACGTTCGCTCACTACACAATGAATGGACATTTTTAAAAATGTACGCATAAAATAAATCAACTTTGTAACAAGCGCGTAATACATGTATCCTAGTATCCATATCATACTAGGATTAACTCATAGCCCGCTATTGTTGACCACTGTCACTTGCGGGTTCTCGCTTCTGTCGACGATCGTCGACAGAAATCACGTACAAAAGATATAGCACTTTGAAATAATACAGCAGCCATGGGTTTCATAATGCACAGGGCAGAGTTAAACTTCAATAAGTTATAGGAGGAAAACAATCCATGTAATAGACTCTAGTATTATTGATGAATAAATTATTCATATTTATATAGGATGACCTATTGTAATATCTCCCTGATGAAAAGAATTTCCTGCATATTTCTGCCAATGCCCTAACCTAATTATCAATGTATGGAGATATCAAATAGAAAAGAAGAGAAGAAGAGCGAGAGAGAAGTAGAGAGAGAGAGAGAGAGAGAGAGAGAGGGGGGGGGGGTCTTTAGTTTGAATGTTTAATATCCACCTACTTCATAGTATTTATTCAGAGTGCGGAGTGTGTCAGTTTTCAGTGATACACAGCCTTGATTTTAACAGGTCCCCTAACTCACACCCAAACCTGATCACTGATGCATCAAAATATTTTTCTGTTCTGAGAGGGACTTGGGTGGAGTTAACTGAGACATACATATTCAGGTACAGTTCATCATATACGTCTAATTACTAATACCACTATCACACCGCCAAACCGACCCCACACCTACTCCATAACGACCAATTCATGGCCATTGGTGGCAATGTAATATTTTGTTCGGTCTGTTGTCGGTCTGGTGTCAGTATTGTTGGTGTGACTGTCGTATAATGTCTTTTCACAAAGTGTTAGCTGTCTTATGAAATATACTTAGGTGGAGAGAGGGTTGATTTTAGAGACAGCCAATAAAAGTTTCTCACTCACATCCAAACCTGATTAATAATGCATAGAAATATCATAGGATAGAAGAGAGAGACAGTGTGATTACAAATGAATGTGCTCATGGGCACAAATCCAGGGGGAGGGACACGGGGACATGTCCCCCCCCCCCCCCCCCCACCTTTTTGAATAACCTTTTTTTTTTTTTTTTTTGCTTGTCAGAGAATTTTGGAGGCGAATGTCCCCCCCCCCCACCTTTTTTCATTTACCTTTTTTTTTTTTGCTTGTCAGAGAATTTTGGAGGCAAATTCCCCCCCCCCCTCCCCCCGAATTTCAAAATGGATTTGCGCCACTGAATGTGCTTGGCTTCCTTCCCAATCCTTATAATCTAACTTTCAACAAACAGATATAAACTCGAATATCCATGAATGGAGATATAATCTGGGAGATGACAGGAGGGGAGGAGAGGGAGAGAAGGGAAGGGAGAGAGAATGTAATTAAAGTTGATTGTGCTCAATATCTACCTACTTAAACTTGTTGCTTACATTGGCTACCTGATATTCAGGGTGCTACGTGGGTCAGTTCCTGAGAAATAAACCCTTGCACCAACAGGTGCTAGCCTACAACAAGAACTTGATAGTCAGTGTATCGAGATATAGTCTTGGACAGAAAAGTTGAGATCAGTGAGGCAGGATATATTCAGGCATACTTCATTTGATATGTTCTACTCCCTAATGATGTTGGCTACCTGATACACAGGGTGTCAAGTGGGTCAACTGTGGCAGAAATACAGACCTTTATCACTAAGCTCCCACCTACATGTATATCATACCAAGGATGTAGTAGGCAAGCTTGCCTAATATCTCCTTGATCATACCTTATTATCAGTGGACACAGGAATCATCATCAGTGTAGGTATAAATGATATGCAGGTTACAGTTTATTTCATGCATTCATTATATTACCAAAACAGATAAAGTTTTTTTTCCCACCCATTTTGCATAAGTAGCATAAGTAGCTTAAGTAACTTTCTAGCAACAGAGGGTAATTATTAAATGCAAAAATGAAATCAAATGTTTACTTATTAAGATTCAACTAAAAAGGGAATCATGAACATAATATTACATTATAAAATATTGTACATTTACAAATCAAAAGAAGATACAGACTTATCAAGAGAGGGCATGCTCTTTGACAATAGCACAGACTGAAAACAAACTTACAAAATCAAGTATGATTATAAATATCAAAACTAATGCAGTGACGCACATTAGGATATCTCCTAAACCCTTTCGAGACCATTGACCGCATTTTATTGTTTGGGTCAAGAACTTTTAATTCAGAGCTCTAAAAAATATATCAGATGCATGGGTAGAAATAGCAAAAATTTCTGCACACAATATGTCCATATTTGTTGCATGACCATATTGCGTTTGATGCCAGGAATTTAAAAAACAGGAATAAGCTTTAAAATCTTTAAATTGGCAACACAGTGAAAGGTTCAAAATCATTGTTTTTTTTATCAAAATTGGCAATTTTTTCAACTTTTCAACAAAATTGCTAACCATGTATATTGTTTTCAAAGACATTACACCTTATTAGAACCAAGTAGAACTAAAAGAAAAATATTATTATTGCCAATTTGAAGAGCAAAATGTGATCAATTTAGCACTGAAAGGGATTTTTTAAAACTTCAGCATTTTTGAAAGGTGGTTTACTGAGTCATGGCTGAACAAGGCTTTAATATTCTTTTTTTCTCTCTCTCCTGAGAAATATGTAAAACTTCTGAAAATTAGATTCAGGGATTTCACTCTTTGCATAAAGATTTTTCACAAATCTGATTGGTCCATCTGTGTATCCACTGGTGTTGCAACCTATACATACCTATCTCAAGCTTAAAGCTTACATGTAGCTCTTAAATTGTCTGCCTATAGAGCCAGAAGGGTGTTAATCATACAATTCTACAAAGACTTTACGTCATTCTGGCTCTCAATAGACAAAATTATACTTGAACAATGTGATAACATGGAGATAATGATGGATGAACAACTTTAAAATATAGTACCCCTAGTATTAGAGAAGGCATGACAAGGAAAGTTTGATAATTTATCACACTATTATTGCTAGTCAATATTTAATAAGCCATGTCTAATACCACATATAAAAAGGGTATCAGTTCAAAGAGAGGCCACAACATAATTATAGTTGGGGGAATAAACATACCTTACATTTCTCAACATTGCAATCATGATAAAAGTATAAGAAGTTCCATTTCTTTATGAATTTACAAATATTGATATTCATATAAAATTAGGTTTCTATATCCATGAGTCTGATATTTCAGATACAACACCTTTCAGCTCCTTTTCCATTTCATTTGAGATGTCATTGACAATCTTAGAGCAAGCTTTGATTCTTGTTTTCTTCATCTCAGAGGGAAGACATTTACCCTAGATCTGTTCAAAAGACTTATGTTTTTTTCCCAAACAAATTTGAATTGACCCAATTTTTGGTCTCTTAAAGCTTTTTGTATGCCACTTCACTATGTTTAATCCCCGGTGGGTCGCAGCAGCTACATTTGATATGGCACGCTTCACAGGTTATTAAGGGCTCACTCACATTATTGTCACTGTGTTCCCAAGTTTTATGCTCTGTCAAATACAAAGATTTAATATCCAGATTTAAAATTTATAGAGTGCTCTGATTGTATCCAGTACATTCTCAGCACCCTATATGTATATATATATATATAAATATGAATATATATCTATATATATATATATATATATATATATATATATATATTTTTTTTTTTTTTTTTTTTTTTTTTTGGGGGGGGGATGGAGTGGCGGACTTTGCTGGGCACTGGGCCGGTGTGCTCTGTTGGTTGGCTCTCTACGGTATCCTGTGAATTTAATGATTCCATGTTTAATATTTTGTTGATATTATATTTTGTGGAGGGCTCTGTTGTAAAGCAGTTGCATAACTGCATCAGACTACCCTCCACCGTTTTACTTGTCATAAATAAAACACAAGTAAATAAATAAATAAATTATACCTAGATTCAACTAAAAGGCGAATTTTATTCTTTTTAAATTGTATATACGTGTATCAGCGCAAAATGACGTTACAGAGAATTAATGGATTCAAAATGTTAGTATATGTTTAGAATTAATTTGATTTAATTTGCATTTATGGCAAAAAGAATCGTATAATAACTATCTTTTGTGTGCGTTAAGGTATTTTTAGTAAATCCCCAAACTATTGATATAATCAAGAAAAACAGACATCGCCCTAAGTCCAACTTAGGACGTTAAATACCCAGGAGTTATACATATATATAGATTTTACACGTTATATTATACAAAAATGAGTTCTCCCAACCAAACAAGACTTTGTAGTAATATAAGTAATTTGGTGCCCTCTACGTTTATATCAATAGAATGCCTCCTACCCCTACGGAAATGGGAAAAAACAGTGTCGAAAACGTTAAGGCGAATCAAAAAATTCGACTTTATGTTGAATATTTCACCAAAAAAAAATTGCCTGTAGTAGGAATTATGTATATATATATATATACATATATATATATATATATATATGGTATGCATGGTGTGGTTGGCATTTTGAAGACATTGCTAAAACAAATGATCATCCTATATCTTTTCAAGTTGGGGTAATTTTTCCCTTGGACACCTTTAGTTTTGTACCCTGTCAAAATTAGCCTGAAGATTTTTTTTTTTTTTTTCAAAGAAGTATCATAAAACTTTTTATTCAATATGATTGTACCACCCCCCCCCCCAAAAAAAAAGAAGATAATAACTTAATATTTAAAAATAATAGGGTCATTCAATTTCAAATCACCAAATGTCCTATATCTATATCCCACTCTCCTTAAATGGTCCAAATTTGGTATAGTGTATATGGGGTAATTGCCTCTGTAAAAGCTGAAATCAGTCCAATCAACCTAACAGTTCTCATATGATGGCATACCCTTTTTGCAATTTTGACCAAACTGCAGCGAGGGCTTCAGTTCATCTTTCTAACAATCATATCATGAGGATCAGGAGTGATCCTCTTATCTACGAGGTACATACGACCACCTATCTGTTACAGTATGCTATTATATCCTATAATTGCCCATAACCGAACATAAAATTATTTCACAAATAGCCTACCATACACCGCCTCCGTCCCCCGGGTTGCCGTATGAAACCCGTCACCCGCCATGACACTTCCTCCGAAACCACACACCAAGAGAGCACCCGCAACCAGGACACGCAGACATGTCGCAACTGCGAGGCGAGGGGTAGGAGGGGGGGACACAGATAGGTGGTCGTATGTACCTCGTAGATAAGAGGATCACTCCTGATCCTCATGATCTACTATCAGTACATCCGACCACCTATCTGTTACAGTATGCTAGACCGACACGGACTCAGCGGGAGGCTTGGCTGCGTCTAGCGGTGAAGGAGCGGTGTATTAGCGGGACTGAGAGGCCGACAGTAGCGCTGCTCGAGAAAACGAGGGTACTGCGGCGGGGATGTCCCGGAGATAAAAGGAGATGAAGGAATTCGGGGAGCGCCAATAAGCTGCCTTCTGAATCTCCTCTACGGACACGCCGTTGAACAGAGCCCAAGATGCGCTGATCCCCCTGGCATCGTGTGCACGGGGCGACACGCCAGGCGAGAGAGCATCGGGGCCGGCCGCACGAATGGCGGCAACGATCCACTTCGAGATAGTATCTCTCGAAGCCGGTGAAAAAGGCTCTTTCGTAATCACGAAAAGCTGATCACCAGAACGGCGTTCCTTAGTGCGCGCCCAATAATACTTGAGAGCGCGCACCGGACACCAGACTTTATCCTCCGTCACCGACGAGAGGGTGGACAGCGGTTGGATAAAAATCTCAACCGGTTGGGAGCTGGCAGTCTGGTTCTTCGCCACATAGGACGGGTTGGGAATGAGGCGCACCCCCGCGCGTTCCCAACGGACATGCCCCGGCGCCGCCGACAGTGCGTGCAAGGCACTGCGACGCTGGCCGGAGGCAATCGCCAAGAGGAAGACCGCTTTAATGGTTACATCTCTAAGCGAGGCCTCAGCGAGGGGCTCAAAAGGCGCCCTGGCAAGGGCCTCCAGCACCCGAGGGAGACTCCACGACGGGAGCAATCTCCTAGTCGGGGGGCGCTCCAGGAAAAAAGCGCGGACCAGGCCGGTCAGGGAGGGGGCAGTAGAGACACTGGCCCCATCCGCGAACCCAGCGTGGATAACGGCAATTGCCGAACGGTAGCCACGGATGGTCGAGACAGTCAGGCCCTTATCGAAAAGGGAAATCAGAAAGTCTGCGACATCCCTTAGAGGTGCAGAACGGGGATCCACCCCGTGTGATTCGCACCAGCTAAAGTATCCAGCCAAACGGGAATTATAAGATTCCCGGGTGGACTCCCGTCGGCTGCGAGCGACGAAGGTCGCAGCCCGCTCTGAAAGGCCCGCCTGAGCTCCAGATTCCCTGACAATGGCCAGGCAGTCAGGTGGAGCGTGGCCGGTCGGGGGTGCAGAGTCCCCGACACTGGCTGGGAGATCAGGTCCGGACGAGCGGGAAGGAGCCTCGGATTCCCCACCAGTAGGCCCGTCAACTCGAGGAACCACGTCCTCTTGGGCCACCACGGGGCTATGAGGAGGAGAGTTGCTTGGTCCTGCCTCACCTTCCGCAGAACGCGGGGAATGAGGGCGAATGGCGGAAACGCATAACCCCGGAATCCCTTCCACGGGAAGGAGAAGGCGTCCATCCGCCAGGCTGCCGGGTCCTGCACCCTCGTGCAGTACATCGGCAGCCGTGCGTTCAACTCCGAGGCAAACAGATCCACATCTAGTGGGGGAAGCTGGCGCACCAGCAGATGCATGACCTGCGGGTGGAGCGTCCACTCCGAGGGGAGAACCCGGCCCCGGGACAAGAAGTCTGCGATCAGATTGTCCCGGCCCGGAATGTACGACGCAACGGGGAAGACCCCCATGCGTCGGCACCACCTCCACAGCTCCGCCGCTAGGACGTTCAGGCGCGTGGAATGGGTGCCCCCCTGTTTGTTGATATATGCTGCAACGGTGATGTTGTCCGTGCGTATCAACACAGCCCGGCCGCGGATCAGCGGCAGAAAGTGGAGGAGTGACAAGGCAACAGCCTGAAACTCCAGCACATTGATATGTGGGAGGGTGGCCGAGAGGCACCAGTCCCCATATGCATGCAGGCCCTGACAGTGTCCGCCCCATCCCATGTGGGAGGCATCGGTGGTCACTGTGATGGAGGGCTGCGGGGGCTGCAGGGGGTTGCCCCTGATCAGAAACTCCGGGCGGCCCCACCGCCAGAGGAGAAGGCGGGCGGCCGGAGGTAGCGGCACAGGCCTCGTCAGGGGGTCCCGTGACGGGCGGTAGTGCTTGAGAAGATGGATCTGTAGCGGGCGCATGTGCAGCCGGCAGTCCGGCAGCACATCGACCAAGCTCGCCAGGAACCCTAGGAACTGAAGCCAGGTCCTGGCTGGCACCCGCCGCCTTAGCCGAAGACGGCGGGCGGCGCCCGTAATCGTCGATACCCGCTCCGGGCTGGGACGTGCCAGTTGCCGGGGGATATCGATCACCGCACCCAGGAAGGTCGGGCACTGCGTGGGCACGAGCTCCGACTTCTCCCAGTTTACGAGGAACCCCAGGTCTTGCACTGTTCTCAACAAAAAAGCCAACTGGCGGGAGAGCAGGACCTGGGAGCTGGCTACCAGCAGCCAGTCGTCCAGGTAGCAAAAGACCCGCAGGCCTTGCTGCCGGAGGAAGGCCGCCACGCACGATACAAGCCTGGTGAAAAGGCGTGGTGCGGGCTTCAGGCCGAAGGGTAGGGCGCGGAAGCGGTACACGTTTCCCCCGAACGCGAAGCCCAGCAGATCTCTGGAGGCTGGGGCGATGGGGACGTGATGATAGGCATCCTTCAGATCTATAGATACTGCCCAATCGCCTGGCTTGAGGCACGGGAGTATGGAAGCCAGGGTCTCCATACGGAAGTGCTCCGTATTGATGTGTCGGTTGATTCTCTTGAGATTTAGAATCAAGCGGAACTTCCCCGAGCGCTTGGGGACAAGGAATATGGGGGAAAGGCATAACCGCGGATGATCGCGGGTCCTTTCCACCGCCCCCTTCGCAAGCAAGGCGGCGATCTCGGCCGCCATGGCTCGACGCAGAAGCGGAGACATGCGAGGGGATGGAAGACGGACGACGCCTCCGGGCAGGGGGGTGGCTAACTCGACGGAGAAGCCACCGCCGACAACGGAGAGAACGAAGGCGTCGTCCGTTATGGCCGCCCAGGCCAGCTGGAAGGCCTGAAGGCGGCCGCCCACCCCGGAGGGGGGGCCCTGAAGCGCTCGGGGCAAGGAGTCAAAAGCCGCCGCGGCCCTTGTCGGCCGGGCGGGTAGACCCCCGCTGCTTGCCTCTACCCCTGCGGTTACGGCGCCCCCGGTTTGTGGCCCGGCGGGTCGTCTGTGGGGGAGGCATAGTCACCGTCACACGCTGGGGGGCCGACGCCTGTGGCCGGCGGGGCGATCCCCGGGGACGGTTAGGTCGAGCCTGAACTGATATCAGCTGACCTGCTAACTCCCGCGCCTGCTGGCAACGGGTTAGCGCCTCCTTGATGCGGGGCGCGAACTGGCCAGAGAAAAGGAACGGCCCTTCGAATGGCATCCCACTCGTGAGCTGCGTCCTTTGCCTCACCGGGAACCCGAGGGCCTCGAGGGCCAGGTCCCGGCGTCGGCGAGTAGTGAAGAGTGCGGTACGCGTGGACTGCTTCCATAGATGCTCCGAGATGGACATGAGGAGCGAGTCCAAGAGCTGGCGGTCCTCGGGGGAGACCCGGAGGTCATCCGCCTGTACAGCCAGGTTCGTTAAGGCCCCGGCATAAGCCGCTAGACGCATCGAGGACCTTGCTAGGACCGACAAGTGCGTCCACCGCATATCTTCTTCAAGAAAGGCGCGACGGCGGAGAGGATTGGCCCTGCCTACATAATCCCCGAGAGCTAGGAGCTCCGGGGAGAGGGTCTCGGGCTCGAGGTAGCGGGCCATGTCCGCGGGCTGAAAAGCAAAAGCCCGACGCAGGCCGGCGAGGCCCCTCCTAGGGGGCGGCTCCCGGGCGATACGCCCGTACTCCTCCTTGAAGTCTGCCGTGAGGGGGATACCGGGCTGAGCCCCGGCTCCCCCTCGGAACAGCCGGGACGCCGGGGGTTGTTGTTCCGCCGGGTCCGGGCGAACCGTATAGAATTCTTCGAGGTATCGAAGAAGTAAGGCCTCCGCCTCCTCACTGAGATGCCTCAACCCAGGCGGGGCTTCAGTCCCTGTAAGGGACGGCGCCGCTGAGGAGGCCGACATCGAATCCCACCCAGAAGTAGAGGGTTCGGACTCGGTCGCTGTAGGAGACTCATACAGCTCAGAGAGGAGAGGCATGGGCGGGGTAGGCGTCGGTAGCGGGAGGGGAACCTCCGCTGGCGGCACGCTATAACCCGCCGGAGCTCGGGTCACCAGGCCCGGGGAAGGGCGGGGGAGCCGAGGCTGGGATGCAGTACCCGCCTGGAGCAGGGGGAACTCATCCGTAAGGGCTGTGCCTGCAGACGAGGCTAGGCCACCGGCGGCCGTAGTCTGGTCAAACAAAGGCACCGGGCGACCATCCGCCCGCGCAGGGAAAGTCTCTTCCCCGGGCGGAGCACCCAGCGCCGCCGGGGCGCGGCTCGCGCCCGCCCGCTGGCGGGGGAGCGGCCCTTCCGGCGCAGTAGCGGGTAAGGAGGGGGCAGTAGCGGCTGCAGGCAAGTCAGCCGACTGGCCTGTAAACGCCCAGCCGCGGTTCTCAGCCAACCGGCTCATCATAGCGAAGAGCTCGGCCTCGCTAGGCTGAGATTTGCCCACCTTCTTCTTCTTCTTACCCGTCTTCTTAGTCCTCTTTGCCGAGGGAGAAGTCGATGGGGCAGAAGCGGACCGCTTCCTGGACTTCTTCTTCCTCTTAAGAGTCGCCCGGGGCGAGCCCTGGGGCTGTCCCGCCGGCGGAGTGCCGGTGGAGGAAGCCTCGTAGAGCTGCCAGTCCCAGGCGGGAGCCTCGACCGGCGCCGCCTGGCTAGGCGGGGCGGGGAGAGCTCCAAGGGTGGTAGCTACCGGCCTACGAGAGGTCCGGGTGCTCAAAACCCTGGAGACCTGGGAGGTAGTCGGCTGAGAAGTAGCAGCCGCTACTCCCCCGCTCTCATACCCCACGGGCAGCCCGGTCGGGCCGGGGGGGGAGCGGACAGGGCCATGGCTAGGAGCCGCTCTAGCAGCAGGAGTGACCAGGCGGTCAGTGCTGCGAGCGGCCGGGGCGGGGGCGGCTCTCACGAGCGAGGACGCTCGGAGCGGCTCCCCGGCGCTCTCTAACCCCTGGGTCAGTTGGATAGGACCGGGGGGAGAGCGGGTGGTAGAGCTCCGGTCATGGCGCCATGGCCTGCACCCCTCCTCCTCCGACTCGCTGCCCCCGGAGGCGAGAAGCTCAAGGGGAGGGTCGGCTGGGCCGGACCCTCTACCCTCCGGCGCAAGCACCGGTAAAGGCTCTCCCTCTACAGGGGGATCCCGGGCGGGAAGCCCTAAATCCGGCGGCCTGGCGGCCGCAGAAGGGACCAGGGCTTTAGGAGCCCTCTGGATCGGGGGGTGGGAAGTTAGCCAAGCCTCTAGCTGAGCCCAAGTAGGCTCAGACCAAACGGAGCATACCGCACAGGGATCGGGACGGGTGCATCGCCTGTGCAGTGGACAACACGCGTGCACGTCCCAGTCCGGCAATCCCCGGCGGCAGACCTGACATCTAAGAGTCATACCTGTAAGGGGAAAGGACTCAGTTAGACACAGAACATATATATAAACAAAAAATATGTATTACCAAGTCAATTGTAAACAAAAAAGAAATTTGTGTACAAGACAAGGGGCGGGAATTAAAGAGCGCTGTGCCAACAAGATAGATCTACATTGACGGCAGAGCGCTACGAACGCCTAGGAAAGAACATGAAATTAAAACATGTACCAAAAAAGCCCAGAAACCCAAGTCTACATAAATGATGTGCATTTTGGACCGGGCGGCTTGCCATAGGCGAAAAATCAAATCTGGCGGCATTTGGCCTGCCATACAAAAAATTTTTCTCAAAGTTTCCAATTTCAACCAAACGGTGGAAAACACTAAAAAACTAACTCCCGGGACTACTAAATGTCCAACGAGAGGAGAAAAATCTAAACAAAAGCGACCAGAAGGCCGTACAATGGTAGGCAAAGCAGAACAGGGGAGAATCGAGCCAGCACAAGCCACGCTCCGAAGCCGCGGTGCATACAACACACAGTGTGTGTGAAGCAACGCAACTCAAACGAAGTCGGCACAAAGCCGAAACAAAAGCCTGATTTTCCCCTTTTCCGCCGATACAAAGTATCTAAAACGAATTGCTAGCCTAAAACAACAATCAAAAGAATAGAAAATGGAAAGAACTGGCCTGATTGTTGGTAATCTGCGTCGGATGGCGACGGATTTAGGGAGCAATCACAAAAAACGTCTTGTTCGTATAGGGTGCGAACAGGAAGGAGGAAGTGTCATGGCGGGTGACGGGTTTCATACGGCAACCCGGGGGACGGAGGCGGTGTATGGTAGGCTATTTGTGAAATAATTTTATGTTCGGTTATGGGCAATTATAGGATATAATAGCATACTGTAACAGATAGGTGGTCGGATGTACTGATAGTAGATCTCTGTTACCACAGAGTCAAATTTATTGATATTGATATATTTAGAATGATAACTACACAAGTATTCAAACTTTGCCAGTATTTTCCATATACAACTTCAATGACCTTTTGACCTTCAATTTCATCTTGTGGATCATGGAATCTTGAGATGAAATGTGGTGAATTTAAACCTCATCATATTTCCTACATCCTATATATATGGATGTTTAGAAATCTTTGTTTACTGTCTTAAAACTTGCAAAGAGGTGATTTTTGCTTTCTGCCTTATCAAGTTCATAAAATCCCTGCCATTCCACAAAATCTTATCAAGGAGATAGCATCACAAGTTACTACTGACACTTGGAACCCGAGACATTTATTTCTAATGGTAAGTATGAAATACAATGAGAGTTGCTATATTGTGAATTGACAACTGATACTTTTATATTGTATGTGTTTGTAGAAAAGAAAATCATCCTTTTGCAACTTTTCAGAAAAGCTGGAATGAAAACAAAGAATATTATACCTTTAATTTCTTGTATGATGTAGAAAATATCTGCTAAGTTATCATCTGGTTAGTCTCTTTATTAGAAACTGTCCTCCTACACATGGAAGCAAATACACTTAAAATAGACATTTATATGGACACTACTTACAAGAAACCCTGGGAAGAAGTTTTATGAACCTTTTAGGAGAATTATGAGTCTTCCTAATTTCCCTAAAATACAATAAGCGAAGCTTTTTTTATCACGTCTGTCCTTCAATATTTAACAATATAGGGAAGGCCCAGTGTTGTAGAAACGAGGGGGGGGCACAATGGGCACTAGGGGGAATATGGGGGCAAATGTACTCCAATGAACAGCCAAAAAGGGGAAAGAAAAGGAGAGAAAGCAGCAGGGAACAGATATGATACAACTCTCTCCCCCTCTCTCCCCTCACTCAATGGTCTTCCTTCCATACGTTTCATCCCCCATAGACCACTGCCCTCCCCCATTACAACAGTGCCCCTTTAATGACTGGATCCAGGCTACCCCACTGGCAAGACTTTTGTCAGGCCAGGGGTCACAGTTTTACCTAATTTCCATTCATTGAAGTGAATCCTTATCACCATCTTAACAAGCATTGACGGATAGAGACAGATCTATCTATTTCATTACTCCTATGAGACACCTAAAGATTGATTTCAGTTTCAGATTAAAAGGAAGAGACATATATGATGGAAATAAAACTATAGTTTGATATTATAAATGAAATAGAACTCTTCTTGCTTCTGTTCAATCAATTCATTAGGGGTAGATTCATTTTGATGCAACATGCAGATTTATAATTGCTTTGAACTGTGGTAACCCACTAATGCATTGGAAAAATCAAGTGGGCAAGAGGAATCATTTTTACATACTTTTGTATATGAGTACATAAAATCATCAGCTTTCAAATAAAGATCTGTGAAAGACAAAAGTTCTAGTATCATGGGAAAAAAAAGGATTTAAGGTACCACATCTGAATTTATGATATTTTTGTTTACACTCTGATTTTTATCCTCTAATTCTGTTACCAAATTCTCCTCAATATCAAACCAAAATGAGAAGAAAACTTTGTTACTCTTTTATTGTACACAGATCTATACAATAACCCATCTTTTCTGTTAAACTAATTGCATAGAAACATGGATGATTTAACATTACTTCATGATGATCTAGAACAATGACATGCCTTTGAGCTTAAGACACATAAATATCACACTCGTCAAACTTCCAGGAAGTGACACCAACTGCCACATCTAGGTCCCAAAGGATCATCTATATCATGGAATAATACATAGGCCTAATCTAATGGTGCTGATCTATGAGGTCCCTACATCCCAACATCTCACACAAACACACACCTCCAAAATTGACCAAAATGCCAAGCAAACACGTCGGCTCATTAACAGTCATCACCACGGTAATGACACACACTATTTGACTCTCAATCCTTGGCGCCAATTACAGCCGTTTGGGGTCTAGGCCAAGCTCTGCGGTTGCCAGTTAGCAACACTCTGAAATTGAATTTCACAAGGGGGTGCTCTCCTGGTGTTTGAATTATGCAAGGAGCTGTCATATGATGGTATCTCTCTAGCTATGATCTCCTGTATGAAGCCCCTCGTCCATGGTTAAACCTTCTTTCTCTCTCTTTATTCATGCTCCATTGCTCTCAACTTCAAAACTTTCAATATAATGTGTGAATTTTCTCTACCATGAAACTGTTACTAAAGTGGTGTACCTGGATGACAAATTGTTCTCCTTTTTTTAAATTGACATGGTGACCTATAGGGGTAGTCTTCACATTTTCCTCATTCTCCTAAAGAAAACAAAAAATGGCATCTTCGGTGGATACAAGTTCTAAATGTTTTGGAAAATTCTATAAAGGGAAAGCTTATAGAAATTATCACATCTATTCACACAGCCTTGTCAAGCAACAAATTAACTGAAATATCTTTTGAATTCCTAAATATATTCTGGAATTCCCTTAAATGACAAAAATGCACTTTGGATACACACAAAGTTATGCCAGAATCATATGCAGTTTCACAATCCGTCAACAAATTAAAAAAAAAAAATCTTCTTTTTTTAATCTAATGAAGCTAAGGAAGATCAGAACTAATTCTACGCATAGATTGAGTGCACATTCCAATTAATCCTGACTATCAGGGATAGATGAGGAAGAAGGATCAATGGAATTAGTCACCCATCTATACCCTAATGCTAAACAAGGGTCAATGATGAGCTGTCTATCATCAATACATTAACCCTTATAGGCTGCTATGGGTCAACTATGGGTGTTATCTTATGTCTTTTCCTTTCCTCTGGTTTGAAAATGAATTGAAATGATATTTATATTTACAACATCAAAAGGTAAAGTGGGTATATTTCATAATTCATTGGTCAGAACAATTTGAGCTAAAAAAAAAATCATTTTGTATGGAAATGATTAAAAACTAATTACCTAACTAGCAAGTAAATTACATATGATCAAATTATCTGTCATCTGATTGCATATTTCTATGCTATATATCATTCTAATTCAAAATAGAATCAAAAGAATTCATACAGCCCAAAATCCTAAAAACCTAGAATCATGATAACTCCAAATATACTATGCAGCACATGTAATAAGTCTAATATTGTATGATCATTTATGTATGTCATAAACAATGCAAGTCATTACCTCAAATATACCAAACTTTTTACAGAATAGAATGCTTTAGATATCACGGTAATGACCTTTCAGCTCCCTATCACCCCCACCCTTTCCCTCCATTCTTTATGTCATTATAGAATTATGACCCAATAAATCTCATTTTCATGCCAATTACATTCCATTTTCCAACAGAGTACAAGCAATAGATGACATTTGTTAGAGTTAGATTGAGGGTTAGTTGGCCATCAATGGCGGTAGAGTACATATATCGAAAGTGGGACCTGTTTATATTACAGATCAAATCAATATATATCACAGCTTTATTCCTTAGCTTCTGCTCTTTCTCACCCTACAACCAGTGACCTGCCTGTAGGGGGTACGATACACAGAGAGGATAAATCTTCATCTGTTTCATTTGAGACATAATTGCACAAGCTTTTTAGTAGATACATGTAGCTAGGAGCACAACAGAGAGAGAAGGAGACAGAGACAGAGAGAACAAGAAAAATATTACCATAGCAGGAAAAGAAGATGGAAAGAGCAGTGAGTAATAGTCATAAAATGAAGTAAGGGCAAAAGTAAAGCTAGGAAGGGTCAATATTCAATGAAAGGAGAAATAAGGAGACAGCGAGAGAGAGAGAGAGAGAGAGAGAGAGAGAGAGAGAGAGAGAGAGAGAGAGAGAGACAAGAAGGGAGAGAAAGTGAGTGTGAGTTAGAGAGAGATGGATGGGAGATACAGAGAGAAAGATAGAGAAGGGAAGGTAGATAGAGAGAGAGAGAGACAGACAAGAAGGGAGAGAAAGTGAGTGTGAGTTAGAGAAAGATGGATGGGAGACACAGAGAGAAAGATAGAAAAAGGAAGGTAGATAGAGAGAAGAGGAGGGGGACAGGGTGAGAGGAGATAGGGAGAGATCTCGAGCTCAGCCATAGTAACAAATGGGTAATATCCATGTCAGATTAATCTTGTTAGGTGCATGAAATTATTCCCAAATGGACCATTTATCTTCATAATATCATTAATCCATGCCTTTTCTTTCCTCAACTTGCCAATTCTATTACTTCATTAAATGGATAATTTGATTTGAGAAAAAGAATCTATCCACCAAAATTAATATCAGCCTACCTCAAGAAAGGGGATTATTTTATTAAGACTTTCAGGAAAAATAAATTGAAATATATTCACATTTGAAAAAACAATTATACTGCAGGGCATCTAATTTACGTAGAAGTTCCTGTTTTATCAATAAAAAATGTGGATACATTTAAGTATTTTTACATATTTCATTTCCAGACAAAGAAAAACATATTGGAAATCCAACTGTTAATTTATTAGCATACTTAAACACCTTCTGTGAATGAGATCAATTCGACAGTTATGAATAATCAAAAATCTATATTCACTTGCAACAATTGATACACCTAACATATGGAAATATTGTGGCAAAATAAGAATGAATGCATATGTATCTGGTTTAAATCCATTAGAATAGCTACATCATATGCTGCATGGGAGCCAGAAGTGTGTTAATTCATTCAATTCAACACAGAGTTAATGCTCTTCTGCATCTCAAAAGACGACATGTTACACGAAAATGAAACCATCTCCGTGTAATTAGTTTAAATGAAAAAGAATAATAAAGGATCCAGCCATCTTATTGCTCTATCTACATCTTTGTTAGTTGATTTCTGCCAAAACTTTGACATAAAAGCTGGTAAAACCTACCTTAACAGCAAATATTTTGCCGCTCCCCTGGTAGGCATCTGATCGTATGGCACTGAAGTATAATCCCACGCCACCAGCAAACAATAACTGCATGGAAGACATAATGGTAAGAGAGAGATTTGAATGGCAGAAGAGATTACATTAAGATGACAAGATTTTAAAAATTATACACATGAATGTAAATTTTAGTATATATGTAAACTTCACAACTTCATATACGATGTAGAGATTAAATTGAAAGCACTTGTGAAGTCGAAATCATTCTTGTCTTGTGTGTATCTTATATGACATTGTAAAGTTTATATATATTTTTAACAAATTTGAACACTGCATCTCATTGGAAATTTGTCCCTCTGAACATTTTGTGAAATATGTAGTAAAAGAGGGGTGTAAAAAATATTCCATACAAAAGAAGAAACCGAACTACCGGGTACCCATTGAAAAGCTGGGTGGAGAGATGCAATGTAGATAAAATGCCTTGCTTAAGGACATAAGTGCCATTGCAGGAATAGAAACTACAACCTCCCACATCTGTAGTCAAGTGCTTAAACCACTTGACTATAACACCTCTACATAATCATTAAATAAAGGGAGAAAATGAACAGAAAAGGGCAAATGACTGATAGGCAATAGAAGTTGCACAAAGTATAACACAACATCACATGAAAATGACTTGGACAATAGAAGCAATAAAATTTTATTCATTTTCTTCTTGCAAAAATACTTCTGATTACCATTTCTAATTATAACATCAAGATTTTGTCTGATATTAGTCACTAGTGACTACTATGTATTGTCCAGATCAGTTCTGTAAACTGGAGCTGATGCTTTTAGATGGAATGAGAGTTATATTCAAGGTCATACAACAGAAGGAAATTCTGATTTTACTGAGTAATATGCAACATTAATCAATATATTGAACTGGTGACCAGAGAGCGTTGTCATGGTTCCAGACTCATATCATCTCATGGAATATTGATTTGGAGGTTTCAAGTGGTTCTGCCTAAGAATTCTGTATTCCAAGGTAAATAACTCCCAGTTCTCATTTTTACGCATGAGGAAGAAAAACCAATAGGACAGGTGATGAAGACCATTTTTCACTACTTCTTTTCTCTTTAGAACTCCATTTTAGAAGGTATAAGGTTAATCTTATTAGATTTATGGGTATCATGGTATTAGTTACCTAAAATTAAATTTATCTTAAAAATGGATTTGGGTACTTGCAAATATTATTATGTTACAAAAATATCCATAACTACAAGTCAAATTAGTCCCTATGTTCATTACATTAGAACAATGCAGTTATAATACAGAAAGCTTGTTTGTCTTTTTTTACAGCCTGCTATGAGCCTTAAACATTACTCATCTATGTTGTTAACCCATTGTCTATTAGAACTATGTATTAAGCTTATGGGAATGAGAGAATTCAGTAACCTATCGGTTAAAATGCCAAGCAAACTGAGCTTATAATCTCAAATGTATTCAGATCCAGCACTGTGCAGCGAGGAATGAAAGAGAACTTTATTAAAACAAGGATTGCATGCCAGCCACACTGAATGACAATAATCTCTATTATTTCATCTATCAGGAGAGATGTTTTCATGTTGATTCTGGCTAGTCTTGTCATTTATTGGAAGTCATGCGCATGCACGGCTGTAGACAGCCGTGCGACATTACAAGTCGGTGTGCAGACGGATTCTAAGGTTGGCATGGCACGATTTCTTGTCTTTTCAAGAACAGACAAACAAAGACGCAAGACGAAGCCTGAAATCAGTTCAGTGGAACAATATTTGCACAGACAAGAGTAAAGCTACTGAGTGACAAGAAAGAGAGGGAGATGAAGAAGGATGCAGAGAGGGTAGAAATGGGGAAGGAGAAGAGAGGCAAGCAAAGAAAGGTTAAGAGAGAGAGAAAGAGAGAGAGAAGGAGAAAGGAAATTGAGGAAAGAATCAAGATATTATGTGAGAGAGAGGGAGAGAGAGAGGGAGAGGGAGAGAGAGAGTGAGAGTGTGAGACAGAGAGAGAAAGAAATGGGTTACAGACATGGCAAGAGAGAGAGGGAAGATTGATGAAAAGAAAGGGGGAGGAAAGAAAAGGGTGAAAGAGAGAGAGAAAAAAAGAAAGAGAAAGAAAGATAGAGAAAGAAAGAGAGATTAAGAATGGTGCTAGGAAATGATATAAACCTAACAACATGGGATCTAGCAATGTTGTGAACGAAGAAACAAAAGAGAATCAAGAAGAAATATGATGTATTTGAAGCAATAGATTAAGAGAGGAGAGTTAATGATGGATGTTTGAATAACATCTGAAAAGTGACAAGAAGATAAATGAGGAATGGTCGATATAAACATTGCTTGGGAGGTCCTAACAGCTTCATTGTTTATAATATGGTGAAATCATGAAAATGGATACTACCTTTCTCTCCCTCTCCCTCCCTCTTTCTCTCCCTTCCTCTCCATCTATCTCTCTCTCTCTCTCCCTCTCCCCTTTCTCTCCATCTCCTTCTCTCTCACCCCCACCTCCCATTTCTCTCCCCCTCCACTCTCATTCTCTATCTCAATTTTTACTTTCTCTCTTTCTCTGTCCATCTGCCCCTGTCTGCCTGTCTCTCTTCCTCCCCTTTCTCACTTTCTATTTCTTTACCTCTCTCACTCTCCACAGCAAAGGTGTATCTGACCATGGACCTACTATGAAGTAGGTCCATGATCTCACATTCTGAATCAGAACAATAAGCCAGTTTATTACAATCTGCACATGTGCAGACAAAGGTCATTTGTACCAAGTACAATTTACCATACTAAGCAGTCCTTTTGTACGCACCCCGATGCACATACCAGTATGATTTTACATCTTAAACAAGTAGTGCGTCCATCGATATAAATGCGCGTGCACATACAAATTGAGGGTCATTTCAGGGTCATTTGTACCATGAACTAATTACGAATTGGCTTTTATTTGTCTGCTGAACTATATGTGATGTGAAATGAATTATATCTACATGTTAGTCTCAGCAGACATATTTAAAATACATAATATAATGCTTCCTGTTTTATTCAAGGTCATATAAAAAAATAATGACAATACTAATATTGGATATTCAAGGGTGTAAAAAACTAAAAAGTACAATTGGGAAAGAAAGCAAAATACAAAATATCAACGGTCATTTTATTGTTCTGCTCTGGACACCAGAGTACCTTCTGTAAATGTTATATAATGGAAAAGGGACACTTCAAATAATACAAGTACACACTATTCCCATCAGTCTAGATTCAGAGTGAGAGAAGAAATGGAGGCCTAGGTTTGTATTACCTAGTTTGTATGAACTTAAATCAAATATAAACAAGAGAAGAAAGTACATTCAGCTAGTAGATTGAACTTCTACATCTATGGAAGAAACAGAGAGAAAGAAAGAAAGAGAAAAACAGAAATATCTGTCAGAATAGAAAACTAGGCTAATTCTAATTAATTTGTCTAACCTCTGGGATGCAATGAAACAGGACTGGTATGGGCACATTTAAATCTCAATTGCCATGAGCTACATATAAATCTTAACAGACCTGTCTAGTGAGATGTCATTAATGTGTACTGATGGGATGCTTTCAGCAGGAATGTTCCCATAGCCTCTATGTTTCCTAACCATTTGCCCTCAGCACTTTGTGTGCAATCAGTAACATAATATATTCTATTAATATTTATGGTAATCTTAACTGACAATGTGTGGTGAAACTGCATTTTAATTAATAAAGAGAAACAATTTGAAAGATTTCCTGAACACGTAATCCTTTTCCCATGAACTTTTTTAGCTTTATAAGTCAATTATTTTATGGCATAAAACTCATACAAATCTGTACAACTCTGTTGACTCACAAAGTTCATAAAAGTTTCTTGCATGGTAAATATCTGGTTTCAAACCATACCACATGCTTTGAAAAGAGCCAACACAGATACACACACATGGGACAACATACAGTAGGTGTCCTTGCCATGAGTCCTGACAAATGAAAAGAAAGCAATTCTTCATCAGTGCTGATTATTCATTCCTCAAGAATATGGGGGAATCAGTTGTATTCACTATCTGTTAGAATATTTCTTCCCACCATAGCCAGAAGTGATAATTACATGAATCCTCCTAAAATGAACAAGACAATATCACTTGCCTCTGAGAGCCATCATGGAGGCCTCACATTGACAACATGGAATGCCATGGCAGTGTTAAGAAGCTCTTAATCACTGCTAGCCCCAGGTCATCTGATATGTAGAATGGTTACCTCTGAAAAGGTTAATGAATGGTAGCTTCTAATGCAGCTAACAGGAATAAATAAGCAGAACCATTAAGCAGCTGCTGATGGCCCATTAGTCTATTACCAATTGTTACATGTTACATTATGTGATAGGGTATAGCGAGAAATACAATTCCGACTAAAATGCATGGCAAGGAAAAATTACCACCTAATGTGTTGTTGATTGGTAAGTCTTAGGTAATAAATGAAAGGAGCCGTTAATTACTTTCTTGTGTAATCTATTATTCCTATGGTGAATAAAGGATCTCTTCTAGACTGAAAGAACTCTAAGAATAGCTTCTATTTTCATATTTTCCATGATCAATATGGAAATCTTTAGACATTTAGGTTGATGGAAGCATTGCAGCATTAATGGTTTAAATTGATCAAATATATGACTAACACATTAACTAGATTCAACGAATCCATATTGTATTTAAAATGACTTTGTACAGACTTTAAATATTATTTCCTAACAAGTATCACTATATTGAAACAATCAGATTCAACAGGATTCAACTCATTAATGTTTGTCAGAATCAAACTGAAGACATCAAATTCCTAAAGGTATAAATTAGTGTGTTTGATATACAAAAAAAAAAACAACAACTATAGAATAAAACAGTACACTGCAAGTTGACTTCAAAACTACAGCTGTTGTACAGCTAATGCACTTGCATGTAGGCACTATACAGAGGCAGTGTAACTGTAGTAATATATCATTTATGTATCAACTTTTATATGGGTGCTTTACAAATGTAGGTACTGCTGAATATCTCTCATTAATCATGATATAGATTCATATAATTTACCATTTACTATAGATTATATCAAAGAAAATATGGAAAAATAAAAATCCTATCAATATGAGTTTTGCACATGAAAAATTGGCTAAGTAAATCAGGATGAGTTCATAACCCTGCTAAAGAAAATGACCTCTAACACAATATGTTGGATAAGATTCCATTTTGATATATCACAGATTTTCCACATATTCCAGCCGTAGTAATTTTAGACTTATCGTTCAACAGGTTAACATCTACCATAGATTTGGCTTACTTCGAACCATGTCGTGACATTACATGACATTTTGTGAATACTAAGCCCTAAATTCACAAAGGGTAGAGTGTAACATTTGTGAAATACCCCCCCCCCCTCTTATTGGCGAAGTGTCGGGTCCAGTTTACCCAACACTTTATAAAAAAGTATAGCAAATCTACGAAATTGGCGCATCTCGAACCCGACGCCTCGTCGAAAAGAGGAGGGTTTTCACAAACTTAGTATTCACAAAAGGTTGTGTAACATGACGACGTGACGTGAACGTGATCACACGATGGTTTGAAGTAAGACCATAGATCTTATGTGGTTGCAATGATAATCCCCTCCCCCCCCAAAAAAATAAATATTTTGTTAGGAGAGTAGCATCAATTTGAAATGAGTTGAAGTCATTGGCCTGCTATACAAGCTTAATTGTAACTTACCATCTACTCTAGATCATATCAAAGAATTGCAAGAACAGGAACCTTAAACAGAAATTTTTTTCTTCTGAAAAATATTGACAATGAAAAGCTTCCTAAATCCTACAGGAATCTACAGTTTATCTTTCTTTATAAAAGTTATTTAGTCACAACTGCATTAAGTTCCTTGAGTTCATATAGGTCTTCACTGATATCAAGCATAGATGATGGTGAAAAATTAAAGGCCAAGTCCACACTAATATCAAACTGATTTGAATAAATAGAATGAAATTAAACAAGCATAACAATGAAAATTTTATTGAAATCGGATGTAAAATAAGGAAGTTACGGCATTTTGAAGTTTTGCATTATTTCTTGAAACAGTGATATGCATAACATGGGCAGTATGCATGAGTGAACTGATGATGTCACACACTCACTTTTTCTTATGTGTTTTGTTGCATGGAATATCATATATTTCAATTTTTTGCTTCAATAATGTAAAACATGGTTTGACTCCTTATGGAACATGTAAAATCATCGTTATTGTAACTTATTTTGATACAAGAGAGAGATTCTTTATCATCACATCCATAAAAATTGAAATATTTGAAATTTCATATAATAAAATACATACAGAAAAGTGAGTGTGTGACATCATCGGTTCATTCATTTGCAAAACTTCAAAATGCCGTAAACTTTCTTATTTTACATCCGATTTCAATAAAATTTTCACTGTTATGCTTGTTTAATTTTACTCTATTTATTCAAATCAACTTGATATTAGTGTGGACTTGGCCTTTAACGTGTGTCAATATTAAAGGTATTGATTAACTTTGCCCAGGACTGAAAAAAAAATCACTGTTCCAGCTAATGCTGTAATCATAATTGCAAACCTTTAGCTCAGACAGGAATCGCCTGAGTTTTATAAGCTGATAGGTTGTTTATATATCAAGATATTTACGATTGAACATTGATGTCGGGATAGAGTACCACCGAACCCTAAAGAACTCTTACGGTTGGCATACCTCGCTTTATCACAGAATACCGTACGGGCTGGAAACCCGCTCTGAAATCGCCAAGCGCTGGTGCTTGGTTTTTGTGACTGCAGCGCAGCGAAGAAGCCGAGCAACTTGCGCTAGCGATTGATCGCGATTTTCTCTTTTTTAGGATAGTAAACGGGTTCCATTTTCTCTCATACTTTCACATATCCTTAATTATATATGTAGTTAGAGGACTGCACACAATTCACTGGCATTTGAGCTGATTTTACAATTTTTCACAAAGTTAATCAATCACTTTAAAGCCCATTGTAACACTTCATAACAAATATTATTTGAGAACTTATACAATGGTGTTCTGTTGTTGACATGTTACATGTAGATGAGATTGAAACAAAAAGCTTGAAGGAAACTCTGTTGAAACATGAGTTGAAGTCTTGAAGCTGTGCAAACTTTCTATGGTGCAAGGTTTCTCTCCTTAGAGAGCAGATTTCCTTTCATCTACATGACCAAGGGAGGAGTCCCCAAACATGGCGGTGTTCAGAGATCAAACGGGATCGGGCGTCACTCTGAACATCTGCAGGGTTAGTTGTGCCCGAGACCTCAAACTCTTGTCATTTTAGCCACCTCCTGGAATCCCCTACCCTTAGCTGGTAATCGCTTGACGTAACATCTTCTCCATCAGGACAGGTCTAACGCCGATGTGTAAATCAACACCTCCATAGGAGTGTGTTTGATGTTAGGAGCCAGGCCAAATGAAAACAAAACCTAGCGGGGTTAGGAGCTGGGAGTAGGTGGAGGGGGTTGGGGTGGGTGAGTGCAAGGGTAGGGGAGGGGGTTATGTTGGGTGGGTGTGAGGCAAGTGGGGGGTTAGATTGGATGGGTGTGAAGGTGGGGGTTATATTGGGTGTGTGAGAGGGCAGGGAGGGGGTTAAATTGGGTGTGAGGGAGGGAGAGGGGGTTATGATAGGTGAACGGGAAGGTGGAGGAGGGGCTATGTTAGGTTGGTGTGAGGGTAAGGTTAGATTGGGGACTATGATTGGGGGTATGAGGGTGTTGGAGAGGGATGCTAGAGCATGGTTGCATACTGGTAATACAAGATTTTCAGTTGCATTTCACTCAATACAACTTGAAATTCCAGCAGCTGTTGTGTAGTGGTAATTACTTTTGTAATGTTGGACTTGACACATCAAGCATGCATTCCAATGAAGACAGATTGCCTGCTCACTAAGCATTAATGCCAAGCCAAAATTGATCATGTAGACATGCGTCTGGAATCTGATAAGAATTGCATGTAATTTAAAGACATCAAATCATGGCTTTTGCCTTTTGGCATTATTTACACAATGAATTCTTAAGGCTAAGTGAATTTAAATTGGATTTTAATCAAAGTTACAGTCAGAAACCTTTTGTAATGAAGACTTCTTTACCAGAGGTAAGGACAAATTTTAAAGTGACTTGCTGCCAGTGGTACTATCTGCCTGTCATTCTTTTATGTATTATTATTCTATGATACTAGAAGATTTATTGAATCTTGATATGTTTTGTAATTGAAGAGAAATCTACACCAACCACAAATACATCAACAAAATCATATGACATCTCTGTCAGAAAAGATGCTCAAAGACATGTATATAGCATTATATTTCTGGCTTTAACATAGTGTAAACTCTTCACACAACAGCAACTTTTTTCAGCCTTTTCCAGTCTCTGTTCAATATCAAAATTATTTAGATGTTTCATGACAAAACCTCTCAGTAAAAACAAACAAATAAAACAAGCATCAAAGATAAAGCACCAGTAATATAGGCTTCAAACTCCCATTGCCTTTTTTAGGGTGTATGAGTCTCATCATGACAAATGATATCTGATGTCCTCAGGCCATTTAGAATTGTTCAGACTACATCATTTACATCAGATCCTTAGAAATTGCACACTACATGAACAGTGATACTGAAGCCGAGTCGTATTAAACTGCTAGCAAATTTTCCCTTACAAATGACAGCAGAAGGCAAAGAACTATCCCTTTTTTCAGTTAATTCAACTTCACAGATAAACCTACATAATATACAGAGATGCCAATGCAGCCCATTTAAGAGAATCAGGTACTACAGAAAATTGAGCTAAATGTGAAAAAAAATCTCAGTATTTTGTTTTAGATGATCATCATCAATGTACATTTTCCAAGAGGAATGTTCACATTATCCTGTTTTAAATGCTTACAGATGATTCTAGAGCCTTTTCAAAAGACATCAACAAATATCCAATAAACAAAATAAGTTACAATGCTGGGTTTAAACTCAGTTTATATTACCACATTAAATCAACTTAGAACTAGCTTAAATCCAGCCACAGGTTTAAATCTTAGGTAGAGTGTAAGCCACTAAGTTCTTAGCAAAGTGAATGTGCCTTCATCTAGGTGTTCACCTCACTTTAGTCACCTGTGTGAACTTAGTAACCCCATGAACATTGGATGATATCTTCAGCATGAGGTGTTGATTTGTGTCACAGCCCATTGCACATTAGCACACCTTTAGATCTAGTCCAATGTGTGGGCATCTGTGTCATTGGTGACGACGCCGCCGCTGCCACCAGGCAAGCCAGACTGCATGGTATTTTCATACGCCCTGGGGACAACGGCTGGAATTCCCAACATTGACGTTGTGCACCCACCCGTGACATTATCGAGGAGAGGTGATGAAAACATGAGCCAGTCTACTTCTTTTCTTTATTGCTCAAGAGATGTATTTGTTCAGAGAAGCATTCAGTGATCTTATTGGAGATGAAGTGAAGTAGCAGCATTTGTTCAAACTTCTCTGGCATTAATCTAATGCATTTCCACGAGACATTTTTTTAACCCTGATATACATGTATGTATTCCGAGACTCAATAATTTTTTTTTAAAAATTCACAGGATTAGGACAATGTATTGAAGAATGATGTATAGATTTCTATCAGATACGGTCTGGTAAAGGATATGAAAAAATGCAAATATACAGAAAGAACTTGAAACACTAAAATCAACATATTTGTATTAAGGATTGATATATTCAGCAGGATGGAAGAATTGTAAATATGGTATCAAAAGCCTTGTTGCATCAGTCTTGATATTCAATAAGTTTGGTAGTCATACTCTACCAGTTTTAGTCAAGTAAGAGGTATGGTTAAACCCCACTCCTCCTAGTTATATCCTCTCTCCCTTTCAATTTCAATTTGTATCTTCTCATGACAGTGAATTAATTCAATTCAACTGCACAAAGGATATAACATTAATTCATTTGGGAAATGCAAGACCGAAAACATAATCAATATGTCTATAGGGTAGACTAATATGAGGCAAACAAGACCTTCAAAAATATTGGCAGAATTCCAACCACAAAAAGATGAAATGTGTATAAGATCTCGTATTAAATTGGCAGAAAAATTGACTGGCGAGCCTTTGTGGACAGAAGAAATGGCTCTATAATGAAAGGGCTGGAGATTAAACAATGTGCAGAGATCCATGATATCAGTTCTCATGTGTAGTGAATTGAATAAATAAATCATGTCCCTGGATGAAATGCAATTAAGATGTCATTCATGTGACCAAATATTCCTTCTGGAATTTGGCCTCATGTTTCAGCGAGTTTTGTAGACTGCCATGAGAGAGAGACAGACAGAGAGACAGACAGATATACAGACAGACAGATAAAATGAGACAGGGAAAAGTGAGAAAGAGAGAGATAGAGAGAGGGAGAGAGAGAGATAGAGAGAGGGAGCGAGAAAGAGAGAGGTGGAATAAACTTTTATATAACCCAATGAATGAAATCTGTATTGCCATCTTCTGGATTTGTGGTCTACAATATAAGCGTGTAATAGTGAAAGAAGCGAAAGAAGGCCTTTTTTTTTTTTTTTAAAGAAAGACAAGAGAAGGTAAATGTCTAAAAATACTTTAAGAACTCTTCCAATAGAAACGTAAACTGTTATACTGATAAGTTTGACAATGTTAATCTCTTATTAATGCGATTCATGTCCTGGCACCATGAGGTTCAAAATTAACTCTAGAAAATTATCAAGAAATAAATTTTGAATGTTCACTCTTGCTGTACTTCCACCAAAGCGATATATCTGTCGGCACACAATAATTTTACAAGTACTTGATATGCCCAAATCATGCAAAAACACACCAAGAGGATAACATACATAAATGACGGCAGCGAAGTTTACATCATAAAATTTGATTAAGCACTAGGAGTACTTCAGATCTACAAGTGGCAATTTGGCATAATTCTTTATTTCTCTGCGTCTCCTTCACAAAGTTGAACTCAAATCCAAAGGGAAGCAGCTTTTTAAAATCTTCATGTCTAGAGATTCATTGCTAAAATTAAACACATTCCATCCACAATGACTGCACATTTCTTTTCATATTCAAGCCATGAACAAAGGCACTGTTGTTTACCCGATACAGTACTCATTTTCATCATCTTTATTCTACAAACATACTTCTGCTGATGACGCAAGTCAAGTCAGTTGGGAGAGAAAACTTAAATCACATTTTTACTAATTTTCTGACCTTGGTGTTCTATCTAATACATGTCTTAACAATATTTAGAATAACCAAGCATTTATTTCTGT
The DNA here is from genome assembly GCA_025618425.1 of Heliocidaris tuberculata. Lineage (NCBI taxonomy): Eukaryota > Metazoa > Echinodermata > Echinoidea > Camarodonta > Echinometridae > Heliocidaris > Heliocidaris tuberculata. The sequence goes on along the minus strand of CM046832.1, from coordinate 71,925,026 downwards.
ATAAACCCTATTACAATCTACAGTAAGATGAAGCATCCTTTAAATGCATAAAATGATGATCAGACAATCTTTGACCAACTGCCGATATAGTGAAAATGAATTTCACACAGATGCAAAGGCAACATAAAGATTCAACACAGGTTCCTTTTTCTTATTCCCATGTAATTGAAGAACGATGATAACTAGGGCACGCACAATTGACGACTGTTTGAGAGGTATTTTTATTGCATTTTTCTTCTGATGTGGTCTCGATAAAGGGCAGATAATGGAAGTGAATGCATGCTGATATTTTCTTGATATTACCTGTAAAACCGTGTGATAGCTGATACCTTCAAATTGCTGTTTTCTTCCCCTCCCCTTATTTTTCTTTTTATGCTGTTAGTTATTACAAAGAACTTCACCAAATATTTCTTTTTAATTCCTAACACAACAAAATGATAAAGCCCTTATAAAGAGAAAATAAGCAGGAAAAAATAGGAATTCTATTACAAAAGGATTAGTTTTGCTTTTGGTGTTTTGTTTTTCACAACAAAATAAAAACAATACGAAATATGCTATCAATAATGTGGCCTAGATCTTTATTCTGCAATTGTACAGGCCAGTGCCCTTCACATCTCAGTTCATGATGGCTATATTTTACAACCTCTATTTAGTCCTTTAATAGTTAAGTGAATTTGATGAATTACAGTTCAGACTTCTTAGAGATGACAGCCCAGAAAATTACAAAATTATGTTTGTATTATCATGCTAATCAAGCATCTATCACAGACATAAAGACAACCCTGCATGTGGTATAAATGTCACAAGTTTTGGTTTCACAAAATTACTCTAATAAACTCACAAATAGCCAATCAGAAAAGTCTAGCCAAAGAAGGTAGTGAACTTTGAAGTTATCCTAACCTTTATAAAATGATAAAGTCCTGATAAAATCAGTGATGTGATAAATCGGATAAAGTACCATGCAATATCTTACTATGCCTCAACCGCTATGGCATCAAAAAGCAATGCAATAAAAAGTTGATGTGAGCAAGAATAGCTTGCACAGTTTAGATAATGGACACTTGAAGTACAGTGGCCCTATATTCAACAGACAAATAACCCCATTAACTCACTAATTTTCCCAGGAGAAAACTGAACAGCAAATAAAGAGAAAAGTTCATCCAGTGCTGCTTAATTGGAAAATAATTGTGCCAGATTCAATTTAGATTATTTTCAGATAAATGCCCCTATTAATTGGACAGTTACTGCTACATGAATGCCTCAGACAGGTCAAGCAGAATTGATAGCACAAGTGACATTCAAAATTTTGGAGGATTGCTGGAAATGAATTGTAATTTAAGGGATTTCTGTAAAGAAAATCTTTTTAAAAAAAATTCTTCACTATATATTAGAAGGTTTGTTGGTTGTTTTTTTTTTTAATTAAATTATATAATCACTGACTGACCATTTGGTAATTGTTTGTATTCTAAAGCAAAATGAACATCACCATGAAGTAGAATAACATGGGAGGGAAACAAATGGGTTGAGCACAAAGAAAGTCAAAAAAGAAAGAAGACAAACAGGAAAGATGATTTGTATCTTCTACAGTTTCTAAAACATCTTTTGAGGCATGCAACTTCACTGTAATGTCTGCTGACATATCAATATATGACAACCACACATATAGCATGGACAGGTATAAGGGTATAAGGTATTTACTTGATCTCTATCTGTCTTCCATCGAGATAATAAACAAGATTTTTTGTTTGTTTGAATTATTCATGCCAGAAGCAAGAATCAAAACATCTCGCACTACTGCTGACTACCTTTACCCGAATAAAATCTAATGCACATACATCATCATTACTGCTCTGGATGTACAACCATTTATAATTCATTTGACAATTACTATGTCAATTGTATCAAATCACTATTCACTGCACGAAGGAATTGACACTTAAACATTCCATACCTTTTTCTTCTGACACATAACACAGTCTCCATGGCATATTGAGATATTGTACTTCTAAATTCCAATAGTTGATGCAAATACATCACGATTTTCTTAATTTTATCAATTTCTTACTGTAGACTGTGACTCTCATAAATCTTCCACCTTTTGAAAACATTTTAGTCCTGCACACCCAAAATGGACATTTTCACATGTTATTTGCATTTCTTACACTCGACTAGAATTTAGATTAAAAGCCTTTCTTTCCTTCACGATGATTCTGCGAACCATTTTCTGTGTGTTGTTCACTCTAGTGTTTTTTACATGTCCCAGGGGCTTCACGACAGTGTGATTGCATAGCTTCAACGAGCATGCAGGGATTGGGGGGGGGGGGGGGGGGGTGATGGATGGAAGGAAAATGTCATCAGGGGTCTCAGGTTGAAGATTCCTCTGCAAGTATGTTCAGGGTATGACTTGTTGCTTGACATAAGTAGGTATTAAAAAAACTGTACTGCACTTGTGAATCAGTTCCTTTCAAGGGATTCTCTGGAATATATGTAACATAAATATATAAGGCATCACATTTACATTTTGTAACATATAGAATGTGGTATTCCAATCAGTGGTTGCCACTTTGCAAAACTACTTTTAGGTTGGGTTGATATGTTTTGCAGCAACGGTGGCAGGGGTGCAAGAAAGTTCACAGTTGATTAATCTACAGATACTACATAACATTCTATGGAAAGATACTAGAATCATCTTTCTGATTCTGCCATTTCACATGGATTATTGCACTTCTTACTTGTGAAACATTATTATCTCTTACCTTTATTCCTTGTTTCCAATAACATTTTATATCAAATATCACATGTGAGTATATACTACAATTTATATAATAATTCTTTAATAATTTCCACATATTCCCAGCTTATTTTAAACTAATATAAATACAGTAAAACAAATGACCCCAAAAATGCCTTATCAGCTCAAGAATGATAAAACAAATGACCCCAAAAATGCCTTATCAGCTCAAGAATGATGGAGCAATAGAGTAAGAGATGAATTTCATAAATACTGTACTAACTGTCAAAGTCTTTTAGGTCTTAGCCTCTTTGATCCATAAACAATGTACCTACACCACTGTCTCCTAGCAGAATGATCCCACATGTGAAAGGGGCTTATTTTTCCATAGTAGCGCCAATGGTTCATACCAAGCCCTTTTCACTCCCACTTGCCACCCATCTTTGCATATCTAATGTTCGATCTCCGATACAAAGATGCACTGAAGATACTTCTAGGGAGACCCATAACATTTAGAGTAAGCAAATGCTGGTCGGCACTATCTTAGTCTTTGAAGTAGCTAGAAAGGTTGTTAAGTGGACCTATTTCTGTTGTCAAGTGGATGGGACTTTCCCCTCCCTCACTCCCAAGCCCATGAGGGGACTTCGCCTCGCATGCATAATTCTATGTGTGCTAAGGTATATCGTAGTTTATTGATTGACGCCACTATAGTGCTACCTCTCATCATATTACTGTGTACACTTTACAATCTTGGAGATGGTTTGTAAGCTTTCACACTTCTTTGCCATGATGAGTATACATACAAAGATACAAGACAGCTCCATCACCTGAGAGGCAGAATGTCTTTAATTTCATGCTACAGGATAGGAATTCATACTCTACTGGCTCTCAAGTGGTGATTTGATGCATATCAAAATAATGCTTTCTAAAAAAATGTTAACTGCTAATGCATATGGCTAAATGAAATGAATTCACAATAACATGACACGTTCCCCCCTTCCCCCCCCCCCCCCCCCCAAAAAAAAAAAGAAGAAGAAGAAGAAGAAGGAGGGGGTTTGGTCTTTAATCAATGACAAGTAATTTGTAAACTGTGCTTTACCTAATTAAAAACAATCAGGATGAATAAATCTTAAATTCTAGTGCATCAAATAAAAATTCAAATTGGGACAGATATTCTCAAACAAAAGGCTTACATGTGAGACAGATATCCAGCAGCATAAGAGATGTCTACACATTGTATTCTCATCTTCTCACTGGAGCAACATGAGTTGATATTAACTGAGCTAGTTTTCCATGCAAAGCCCCATGGATTCATGTTAACATAGCTTTTTGAATATGAAGGGAGGAAGGGCCTCGTGGCACGTATAAGACTTGGCTAGACAGCCAAGTGATTCCAGCCATACCATACCCATGTATCACTCCTCACAATATCATACAACATATAGAGATATACATCTGCAATAACTTCTAGAATATCATTATGATATAAGCTGCAGCAAAATGTAAACTTCATTCTTGAAAATATGTGCGTTTAGTAGCCTAAAGATTATTATAGAGTTTATATCGCAATTTTGAATTATGTGATCTACATATTTCTCACTGTTTTACTACTTAATACTTTTTTAACATATGATTAAAATCCTTTGCAGTCTCTACAAACTTATACTTTCTTTTGTCTGTGAGTGTATCCTACACATGCATGTATAACCAAGGAGTTCTGTGATAACTCCTTGGTATAACCAAGTTGATACATGATAAAATGGTGCACAATGAACTTAAAGAAAATGGGGATACGCTCTGCCCCTTTAGGAATTAGATATCTTTATAAGGCACAGAATTTTCAAGGACATCTGCAAGCAAGAGAGAACAGTTGTTTGTTGCAAGAATGAGAGAAAAATCTATACATGGTCAAACCTGCATCCAACTGTTAAGATCTTAACATCTTTATATTTGTCAGGCTGCCTAAAATGTTCAATCATTCCGGATATTAAGATTCATCATATCATTCCATTATTAGACTATTTCAGCCTTGACTAATCATGGTGCTATTTTGATTGGTATGATTGCCATTACACGAGATGAATGCTGCATAATATCCTTCAATCCGAGAGTGCTTCTCATCCAATCTCATGCTCCGATGACCCTCTTTTATTTGACTTCACATTACTGGATGTTGAACTCGATTCTAGCCTCGGAGCTAGAGAGAGAGGAATCACCATGATGAATTCTCGTCATGTCTCACTAATGTCTCAATCCTCTCAGCTAAAGTGGGAAAAATTAACCTCCTTCGTGGTAATATTCCGCTCTCTCTTATTTCATCTCTTCGTTCAAGGAGAGGCAAGAAACACTGCAGTAGTGTATTACAGGAGAAAATGTAAAGGATGAAATAATTTCAAACGCCCTCTCCCATTCCACTTAAGAGGGTAGGGGATATAGCAGAAGTGCTATACAGATCAAATGGCAGTCAAGAAACAGGAGAAGAAAATGAGCAGTGACTTTGAAATAACAAAGTGTCTTTATATACCTCAAACTAGCTTGTAAGACATGGGCTCAACACTAACAGAGGTGCAGTGCATAAAGACCCCTTCAATTTTAGAATCAACATGGGTCTTGTGTAAACTGGCCCTTCTCCCCCTCCAAATTTAATTCAAAATCCCAAGAAGAAATGTTTGTGATGAGCCCCACTTTAAGAGATCTATGAAAGGTTTGATGACACATGTTCTAGCTGCTACAATCGCAGTCAATTTCTAACACTTAGCAAATCCCTAACTTCATCCCTTGACCCAACACTTTACCTAACCCTGACACTAACTCTAAACCAAACATTGACACTAACTCTAAACCTAACCCTGACATTAACTCTAAACCTAACCCTGACACTAACTCTAAATCTAACCCTGACACTAACTTTAAACCTAACCCTGACACTAACTCTAAATCTGACACTGACACTAACTCTAAACCTAACCCTGACACTAACTCTTAACCTAACCCTGACACTAACTCTAAACCTAACACTGACACTAACTCCTAACCTAACCCTGACACTAACTCTTAACCTAACCCTGACACTAACTCTAAACCTAACACTGACACTAACTCTAAACCTAACATTAAACCCAACTGTAACACTAACATTTATCCTACATCTTTGATTACAAAAATAAAGCCCAACTGAATTGAATTGAAAATAGACCCAGAGCAAATGTGGAGGGAGCATTGTGTCAGTTCACAGGGAGATTCACCACATCCTTTGTTAATTATCCCTGTTCATATATCCACTGCAATGAGTATCATTACCTTCCGCAGTATGCATTCATGCTTATCTCATCAACCCACACGCGGTTTGATACATGAAGGCACAAGGGGTTATAACTTTGAAGAAAAAAAATTCTCAGTTTGCCTCTGACAGACAACATTCATAAAAAGAATAAAAAGCTACTATGTTGCTTCACATTAAGTTCCACTATAATTAATTCCACTGGTGTATCCTAAAGCGGAAAGAAGTATGTTTTAAAAAGATGTTTTCAGTTTCTTCTAGAATATCTTAATGAAAGAAATCCTTTAAAACCTGGATAAAACCTTGATATTCAGAACAAGAAATGGGATCCTGACCACTTAAAAGGGGTATAAGCTCCTTAACACAAATATGTTTGCTTGTCTAGGTGGGAATCGGATTATAACACACAGAGATCAAAGAAGAAAAAGGGATAATATGTAGGGCAGAGAAACAGATCTTGATTTTTGTAAATAGTGCAAGGAAACACCCACACATGCTAACCTTTATTTAGTGCTTGTCAGCAGCTTGTCTGTTGAGAGCAAGAAAGACATTATATCTGTATCAAATGATATAAGTCAATGTCCTTCTGGCTCCGAACAGATGATACACCATTCTGTCTACCTTGTGATGTATTGTTATGGGCAGACAGAGATACATATATGACTAGTATCCCTCTCTCTCCTTGAAAACATATTGTCTACTTGGAGCAAGAAGGTCTATGTTAAAGTATATGAGTTAAGGCCCTTCTGGCTCCAAACAAATGATATGTGAAATAGGACACAGAGGAAGGAAAAACATGTTTGTTCCTCTACTAATGACAGTATACATAACATTTACCATGTGACCTAATTCTTAGGGTAGATCTCATGCGTTATGCAAAGCTTCACATTACGTCGGGACAAAAAAAAATTATGCTGCATACAGAATGTACATTATTTAAAGCTGGGCTTATATGTTCATAATCAAAAATATGGCGATTAGAGGAGCACTGTCATTATATCATCAGCTTAGAGCTAGAAAGGCATTAACCCATATACATCAATGCCCTTCTGTACCTTAGATATGTCTAGCTTCTATCCTTTGGTGATAGCCAAAAGGATGTTAACTCTCAATAAAGTGCTGTAAGTAATAACACCCTATTGATTCTCAGTAGACATGATGTACAATTTTGTTCTAGGTGGGTGATAAATCTCTTGCATTGTGAACTACTCCTCTGCATTAAAAATTAATGCAGCAATCATTGATAACACACCTACACTGTGTTTAACAATGAACTGAATTAAAATGAACATAGCACACATGTCATTCAACTCTCTCTAAAGCCAAGAACCTTTCAATACTGTCTATTTTCTGTACATCCTCAAAGAAATAACAACCTCCTGATCTAGCTCCATCCAGATTATACATCCAAAGTTACATCCTTATCTTCTCCACTTTGAAATCATTGTAATAGTAATAATCATAGCATTTATAACCTTTTCGACATTGAATACCACACCCAATTATGTTATCTACCAGATAATCAGCCCTACCTAGACTATAAGCCTTCTTTGATATATCTCTATTATTTCATGGCCCATCCAATGTTCTCAGACTTGAATAATTAATCCCATCTGGACTGTAAAAGGCCTCTCCTAACCTCTGCCTAGGCTGTAATCACACCCACAAACCACCCCACTCTCTGTCATGCCCTGAACCTTATCACTCTCACTTAGTTTCTTTCTACAAAAAAATAATAAAATAAGTTGTTTAAGGTGCTTACAATAAAACATATTCAGGTGAAATTATTCATCATCAGGTGTGTTTTCAGTTTTCTTTTAAAGTATATGTTAAACTACACAACTGGGTAAAAAAACGACTCAATATCATAAATGCACTATATTCATATCTTCAGTAGATTGAATGAAGAATTACTGCTTGCTTCCAAATTTCTTTATAAACATGTAACAAATTGTAATTTTCATTTGTTCTCCTAAGATCAAGAATAATTTGATATGGGAGGGATGGGGGCAACTGCTCCATTGCACCAACGTACAATGAGATATGAAAGATGCCAGGCACATTTATCTCTCTTCATCATGAAAGGGGAAGGACATACATTGCATAGGGTACAGTCTTAATTTCAAAATGCAGGGTGGGGTGGGGTAAGTGGGGTGGGGTGGGATGGGATGAGGGGACCTCCCCCTAATGTACTCCAATCTAGATCACCACACCTAATAGAGGACTGCTTCACTTTGTTCTTAAAGGGTAATCCAACCTTGGTAATAAGATGATTTTGTGTGAATGCAAAAAAAACAAAAACAAACACAGGACGGTGAAAGTTTGGAAGAAATTGGAAAGGAATAATGAGATCACTACATCTATGCGAATCTAAAATTGGCAATTTGGCAGGTCGATTGTAACATACTTGCGGACAACTCTCCCGTTTGTCATACACAACATTATCATAATTTGCTGTTTTCTCTGAAGCGCCTTTACCCTCGGGGCAGTACTCAAAATATAATTGTAGATTGCATATTGTTATAGGTCCTCATGAAAGAAAGAGATCTTAATGAGCAATACATTTTGAAGAAAAAAATGACATTGTAGTCATTTTGTGTGTTGTGGCAAATGGGGGAATTGTCCGCAAGTATATCAAAGTGACATTACCTATTTGGCAAATTTGAAATTCCCATATGTATAGTGAGTACAAGTTTTAAAAATTCATAACTGTCTTATTGCTTGTCCAATTTCATTCGAACTTTCACCGAATTGCTTCTCTGATTTTTCCTCTTTCTTTCAGAGCAACTTTCTATTAAGGTTGGATTTCCCTTTAATGGGGAAAAAAAGGACAAGTTGTTTCCTCCCTTGTATCCTTGATATGTACATGGAGTCAGAGTTTAATGAGACATATCAACCATTGACTGTCATATACATCATAAGCTTCATCACATAACATGGAATGTCTCAGCCTCATTTTATGTCTTTTTAATTCAAGGTTGTCTCGCGAAGGACAGGTCAAGCTGATGTCCTAATTACATCAAGACATGCAATGTGCACATTTCTGACCTACAGTGAGGGTTTTACTCCTAATCTTTAAAGGGAAATCCAACCTTAATAGCAAGTTGCTTTGAAAGAATGAGGAAAAATCAGAGAAGCAGATTGGTGAAAGTTTGAACGAAATCTGACAAGCAATAAGAAAGTTATGAATTTTTGAAAGTTTTAATCACTATGCATATGGGAATTTCAAATTGGCCGAATAGGTAATGTCACTGTAATGTAGCTGTGGACAACTCCCCCATTCGCTCTAACACACAAAATGACTAAAATGTCACTTTTTTTCAAAATGTATTACTCAGTAGGATATTTTCTTCATGAGGACCTATAACAATATGCTATCTCCAATATATTTTAAGTACTGCCCCGAGGGTAAAAGCGCCTCGAAGAAAACCGCAAATTAATGATATTTTTGTGTACAACAAATGGGAGAGTTGTCCACAAAAATGTCACAATTGACTCACCAAATTGCCAATTTGAGATTTGCATAGATGTAGTGATCTCATTTTTCAAACATCCATAACTTTCTTAGTCCTTGTCCGATTTCTTTCAAACTTTCACCATCCAGTTTTTCTTATTTTTCTGCTTTCACACAAATCATCTTATTACCAAGGTTGGATTGCCCTTTAAGATTGTAATAAGAAAGAGAATATTGAGTTTAATATCTTACAGTCCATTCCATTTCATGTCTTTCACGACTGCAGAATAAAGTTTGTACTATTCTACTGGTTATAATAAATATACTTCTCTCTCTCTCTCTTAAAAAAATAGTAAATTTTCACTCTCTTTTCATTCGCCTAGGAGTCACGTCACTGATCACTTTTTAGGGGTTATTATTGATTTATTTTAGAGTGTTTTCTAAAAAGAAAAAAAAAAAGATTTTCACACCATCGTTCACTACATTTTTACTCCCCTGGGTAGTTGCATCAGTAATCTCAATTTCTTTAGAGAGCACACAGGATAAATTTCTTTTAGATTCATTTTGCTATCAATTAAATGTTATTTAAATTCTGTATAGCACCTGCAGTGATTATTAACTATTCAAGCATGGGGCCCTGTATAGAAGTTGACCATTGTTAACAAATACAGAACATGTTACATAAACTGGTTATCACATCAAATATAAATGAGAAAATCCAATTAGTATTATCCAATCATTATTACAGATGTTTCATACAAAACATATATGAAGAATGAACCAATCAGTTATAGCAATAACTGAATACTTATGAGAATATGCTAAAGAAATGTTGTTCATACAAGACACAAACTGCTGTATCCCCAAAACCTAGATGGCATTAATTACTTCCTCTGTCACAAAAAGGTCATTGAGGGATAGATGAGGGATAGATGAGGGATGAAGATTAATGAAATTAATGAAATGCCAATGGGGAATGAGAGAGGAAGGAGTGATTGTCACATGAAAGGTTTTTCCCACTGCAAATGTGCTTACATCTTGCCTTTTTCTCCCATACTTTTCCTTCACCTTTCCCATCACGCTCACCCCCCCCCCCCTCCCCATCTCTCTCTCTCTCTCTCTCGCGCTTCCTGTTATGCATCATTAATGTTCCGCTTATGTTTGTACGTCACTAATTATTTCTAGAATCACCCTGTGTGCGACACAGTCATGCAGCATACGTGTTCAAGCTCTGGAACGCCAGTAAGAGGGTAACAAGCATGCACATGGCACCCGTTCAATGTGTTGTGTTTCAATGCTGGCCTCTGCCTATCTACATGTATGTCCTTTACTATCAGAATGAAAGCTGCTTTTGTGTGTTCATTGAATTGTCAACAAGCTTCATGAATGTAACTGTGTTAGAATATACATTTGATTTTCATACCAATCATATTTCTTTCAATTAACTGATTGGATGAGGACAAAATAAATTTGACTGAAAGAAGACTGTGCCAAATAAAATTGAAAATGCATAATATGAAATCACTTACTCAGCTTACAAGGTCAATATAAAGTACTACATGTTAGTCAGAATTCTATAGAATGAAATTTTCAAGTAATATTTTGGGTAAATGTTTCTCTGTGATATATACATGTGAAAGAAACAGATGTGAATTTACCACAAAAGAAAATTAGTTATGCTTTCTGACAAACATAGGTAAAGCATAAATGCCTCATCTTCTTAAAGTAGATATTCAAAGCAAATCACAAATATGCTCAATAATGTATCTCTAGAAACTAGAAAGCTTGCAGATGGTAATCGTATAAGTTTTACGTTAACTGCGTGTTTGATGATTAAAAAATAACACAAATAAAAACACTTCTCAGCATCTGGGATATCCGAGCGATTCGCCAGAAATATACCGATGTTTTCGTGACGTCACATCAGGTGCCAATCCTGCCTAAGCAGACGACGTCCTATATCAAGTGAACGTAACTGCAATGCAATTATTTTTAAATTATAAAGAGTTTGGTTTGTTTCACCATGACCGTATTTCACATCATTCTAAAAGGGAAGTGAAACCGTTTCTAGTAACTAAAATCTTTTGTTTGTAAAAAGTCATGATAAGGGTCAATGATCAATCAAAGAAATCACACCTTCGAATTGTAAAGCCCGCTGAATTATAGCATGGATGGTATCCGTTCCCTCTTGAAACGCCGACATGCCGCGGTGCATGCAGCTGAAAATACAATGACATCTTTTTTTGTTTACAAGCGATTGATTCCTTTATTTTTTTAACGCTGCATTTTTCATCAAAATAATACCATGCAGGAAATTTAGAGTGAGGCAACAAATAAGCATTTATACTGACGCTAGTGAAGTAAGAGAAATAAGTGAAGATGAGATGACAAAACAGGCACTGAAAATGTATAAGCTGTTATGGGGCATCGTCTGCTTAGGAAGGATTGCTCCCCGGTATGACGTCATATATCTCAGCAGCGTTCAAAGAGCTCTATAGGTGCTATAGCGGGGCTGTGTTATATCATTTTATAAATGATAATAATCATTACTTCAAATGTTTCCAAGCGTTGAATTTTGATAACCTTGTTCAATCTAAGCTTCACCTATGCAATAATAAAAATTAAATCAATATTCAAAATCAATGAGATTCTACTTTAAGTTCTTTTATACATCATATGGGATCAACAATCTGATATAGGGAGCAGTACATATGTAATTGCTTGCTACAGACAGAGGAGATACAGCACACATTCTATCCCATATAATCAAGAATACCCCTCTTACTCTGCCCCTGGTTAGTGGAGCATATTGAGCAACACCAGTCAGATGTTTCCATCTGCTTGGCTTCCCTCCAAGCATTTTTAACTAAAACAATTTCCTGGGAACAGAATTCAAAATTTCAGAGAAACTGTGCATGTTATAAGCATTATCCCTGCTATGACAAATTTTTATCTTTGATATAATGGCTCTTACACTACTATTCTGTTCTCCATACAAATATATATACGAGAATAAACTGATTTGGAGTGCAGTAGTAGTAGTTGTGATAGTAAAATACAATTAATTAGCTTTCTAGCTGATGAATGATTTATGACAAGAATGCTAGCTGGTTGTGTTCTATTAGCCTCAAAGCCCAGTCATATTTCTTTTTTCTCTGTATTTTAGTTGTCTTTTTTTTTCTGATTACAGTAGTGATCAAGGAGGATGGCTCCTTGCGCTCTCCCTCTGGCTGCCCCTTAACCATACATAGAAAAGCAGATGGTAATGTACTACACTCCTTTTAAAAAGCCAATCTTATTGACAGACGCATTATTCCACATCAGCATTGAAAACAGATGGGAGTAACTAAGGCTACATGCAATTCAAGCTCAAAATGTTAATGTCTGATCATGACTCAGATGTCCTAATTAGTCCAACATTAGTGGTTTAGATACAGGAGGGGGATATGACCCCCCCCCCCTCCCCAATCTAATGGGAAAGAGAGAGAGAGAGAGACAGAATAGGACAAGGAACATAATAAGATGATACAGTCCTCTCCCACACTTTACCCTCTCTCCATCGGCTTGTTTTCTCATATACACCACCCTACACAATGTAGAAAGACCAGTGCCCCCTGCCTCCCCTCCCCCCCCCCCCTCCCATGACAACAGTACCCCTTCAATAGCTGGACCCATGACTCACCTAGGTAACATGATTGGCAAAGCCCAGCATTCATATTCAAATTTCATTTATAATATTTCTTCATTTACACAGCACTTACTGCAAACATTTGTCTCTAAATAGTAACACTCCCTTTCCAGTACCGATATTTGCTTTGGTTTAAAAGTGCCAATAGTAGCAGTTATGCCACAACAAATACTCTTTACCTCTGCGCAAACTTATGGGTAAGAATGTGGTCACATGATCATGACATGACGACTATGCAATGGAAAATACAACTATGATGTTATCTCAAAAGGAAAACAAGTCAAGCTATCTCTGCACTGCACAGCAGTGAAGCTTGTCTGGAGAAGGGGATGGGCAGTTAGGAATGAGGTCAATAAAGGTTAGGTATAAATGTAGTTGCTCATTAGATGTTTGTCTTTAAACAAACTCACATTCTGAGTCACAGTTTGAAACATGCAATTATGAGCAGGATCAAGGGCACAGTAGCTCATCATTTCATTCATATCTTTCAATGGTAGAATGATTCTGCTCCAGCTCTAGACATTCTAATAGGCTTGATTTGATTAACATTCAGTATTTGTCATGATATTGATTATTGAATTACATTATCCTGAAAGAAATTTGTTATAGATTTGACAGTACAGATTTGTCTTACATCATACGTAAATTGGTGAAAATGAGAAATCAATTTCAAATTATTTTATGTGATTTTATTTTATTTCAAGGAACAAAAAAGTGTAACAAAAATTTTAAAATGTGAATTACAAAAACAAGATCAAAGGAACCCATCAACTTAATGCCTATAGATGATTGAAAGAAAATGAGTGCCTCCAAAAAGCATTTGTGACCAGGCACCACAAAACCACCAAAAGGTTGCACTGTGTGATTTTCAGTTAGAGCTCAATAAAGGTTTTGGGGGTTTTTAGTTTTGGGTATTTTCTGAAAGAGTATAATTTTAAACATTTGGAGGCACCAAACAATGTAAAATGGTATTTTGGACAATTTTTTGTAGACCCATGTTTGTCTTTTCTGGATTTTGTTGTATTAGTTTTCCTTTTTACGACCCTGAAAACTGGTCTCATTTTGATCTCCCATAACTTTAAAAAAAAGTAAGTTCTTGTATTGATACTTGTCCACTATGATGAGCAGGATGTGCTTAATCAGTATGCAAAGTTTTAGGACAATATGATAATCTCTTCATAAAAATTTCTATTAAGTTCTAATCCTCCTTTTGTCGCCTTTGCACAATACCTCGCAAGTCAGATTGCTTCAATAGACTACAAACTTTAAACCCTTATTTCTCAAAAGTAATATTTTGTGGGACTGGGCATTCTACCCTTTGTACAGTGGGTTAGGAAGATCCAATGCAAATGAATTACATATCATTTTAAAGGTGAGAATATCCTCTTTCAGAATAAGACCTTAACTAAAAATTCCTATCTGGTGACTTTTTGGTGGTTTTGTGGTGTCTGGTCACATTTTCTTATTAAGATCACAAGAGACAATAAGAATAAGTCAATCATATTTGTTCAGTTTCTTAATATGGAGATTATAATTAGAAATGGACAATGGTCTTCCTACATCGCGTTCAGATACTTATTTGAAAGGATCAAAAGGATACAAACCATCAACATTTATGTCTAAAATATTCTATAGAAATCACATAATATCATTCAATACAGTATATGGGGTATATCAGTACAGTATTAAACTAAGATGCTTTGTAAAGACATTATTCTGCGAACTTGACAGAGCTGTATTGATAGCTAGGAAAACAGTTTACTGACCTTTTAGAGTGTCTAGCTCTTGTGTTACAGCTCAGCATGTATAACCAGCATGTAGGCATGAGTGTAACTAGGCTTATACCATTATATGCAATTGACATCAAGCATAGAAGCTTGGCAGGATCAATGTTTATGATTTGTAATTCAAACAAGTCCACTCTTCAAATCAATCAGAGGAATATTGGAGCCCTGTGAATTATGGAGATTACCTTAACGGGTGAAGCAATCTTCATCATGTAAGGTAAATACATCACGTTTTCTGACAAACAAACATTCTTTCAGTATTCTTAGTAAAGATATGATTGATATTAGGTGACAAATGCTACCTCAGAACTCCATTAATATTCTCGCTTGTTATTTTAAATACGTATGTTTTGGGCTCTCCTAATTTGACTCTCCTTCATTTTTTTCCTTATGTAAGAATATATTCTATCCATGATTGCACTACAAGCAACCTTACACAAATGAAAACATTAGTGTATTTCACATCAAATTTAACAAAATGTATTTTCACAATCTTCAATCTTCAAATGAGCTGAACTTTAGTTTAGAAAAAAAAATTCTTCTAATACATGATACTTCACTGTAAATCATGTTATGTTGTTGGCTTTTTTTGTTGATCCTCTATCATCTTTAAAAAAAATGTCTCTCCATTTTCTATTCTACTAACTACAACTGAATTCAAAATAATGCTAAAAGCTCATTATTTCTGGGACAGCTAGTGCATCAAGTTCATACACAGCCAATATATGAAACAGAATATATAAACTTAATCTCACTGCAGAGTCCACGTAGATTATACATGGCCAGTATATAAAAGAGAATACATAAAAAGCATCTTATTGGAAGTTACCTCTGCTCAACCTGCTGAAATGTCATACCGATCCTGAAACCTCTAATAATCTTGACAATTCTATAAAGTGGGACAGCCCTTTGTTTGGGGATGCCAATAAAACCAACGATTCTCAAACACACTTTCGTAATCACCGCAACCGTATAAAAAAACAGACAAGCCAACACCTCCAAGATGATGCCAATAAAAGCGCAGGAAGCAGAGTTTTTATGAGATGAACTAAATTGGAAGCAGCAGTGGACGACTTAGGCAATATCAGCTCCAGGGGAAGCAGCTGATGAAACAAGCTCGACTTACTTTCCCACCTTCTCTAGCGTGAAATCTTGCACCCTCTAATAAGATATCCTGGTTTTCTTCATCTGTCTTCAAGTATGGTGGAGGATTATTGCTTAAAAGATACATTTAAAGTAACATATATATAGTTATATATAACAACAACAACAACAAAAGACGATTAACAGGTTCTAAGATTGTAAGAAGGGAGAGAGTGAAAGGTATCACATTTGCATAAGTGAATTAAACATCATTTATAACCCAAAATTTTTCTTAAATCAAATGACTGACATTTCATAACCATTTCTTTTGAGCAGATCAGTAGACTGATGATATGACACATGCTTTATAGTGACAATCCATTATTCATACTAGTCAAATACCTATCTTCAACCCTGGACCAGCTGTTAACCATAACCTAAAATCATGTTGCAAATCTACCCCTACATTTTTAATGCAATAAAGGGTGGAGCATTGCAGGAGTACATGCTGGATCTCCCAGCTGTATCTGACATCATGAAACATAACACTTTTACAAGCAAGTTTCAAATATCTAAATTAAAACAAACGAATATGTAAATATTCAGAATAATTAGTCATACTCGGAATTCACTCGATTCCTGAAGGATTATATGATTATCACTGTCTTATGGAGACATATTTGGAAGTTGTTTTTTGAGACTTTAAACCTTAAATATTCATTATTACCTAATTATGCTTTTGCAAATTTCAATATACCAATTTCCCTACTTCTATATAAGATAACTAATGATTTTGCCCAATAAGTTATATTGATGGTAACCATGTTTTGCATGTATGTACCAGGGGCCATGGAGCATTTTGGAATGCTGATTTGATATCACTCATTAATGACAATTTTTGAACCCTTTTCCCGAGATTTTATGAAACGTGTCTAATAAAAAAAAGTGAGGGGGGGGGGGTTGCAGCCCCCAAGCCCCCCCCCCTAATTCCGTGGCCCATGTGTACTTCTTTCAAATATATAATGTATGAATGTCAAAAGCTTATATGTCTATTTAAGAAAACAAGTCAGCCAATTATTTGAAGGTGTGCATAGGATTTGTAATGAAGCACTGTTTGCAGGCTGATTTTGTATCAATATGCTATCTAATGTTACTCAGAAAACCTTTGTAAGTTCAATGAAAGTGTGCTTTAATGGTTCAATTAAAATCACAGGAATGATTATGCCACCCCCACAAAAAAATACAAAAAAAAAAAGAGTCAAATAATGTTTTCCCCCTAATGGTATAGTGACACCAGTAAAGAATTTTTCAGAAGCTGACATCAACTGTATCATATTCCAGCAAAATTCCACACATGTCCATGACATAAAAATTCCCACAATGTTTCGGAGAAAAAAATACAAGTAAGAGAGAACTGTGACTGCACAATAAGAATATCCCCTGCCCAGTAATCAATATAAAATGCAATCCACGCCAGGTGAAAATAAGATGTAATGCTTCAAGGGACAAGTGATCAAACTTTCATATGAAAATGCATAATCCAAATGCTCCTACACATACCACTGACATCAATTATTCTTAGTTTACCCTTAGGGCTACGGCTCTGTTACATAGGTTTCATCAATTAGTAATGCTGCAATTCAATCTTTTTCCTCATCTTTTCTTACAACACAGAGATTATGCTGCATTTCAGTTGGACTTCAAACAAAGATGCAAGGATGGAATTAAACGTTTGTCTTCTGGTCAAATATTACAATTATTTCAAAGGAATTAACTAGTCTGCACGATGAAGTTCCAACTTCACAAAAATGATATTTTGAGCCTGTAGCTACATTATGAATATTTCAGAACATCAGATTTCCAATAATTGTTAAGGGTTATTCCAACAGGGCTTGCAAAAAAAATTGTCATATGCAAAACTTGTAAAAAGGAATGGCATGAGTAAACAAAGGTGAATTAGATCTATGATTACTGCAAATACATGAACAGAAATAGATACCAGAACATGCAACATTGGCTTTGAGGCATATAATTGAATAATTAAATTATTCCATTGAACTTATTCATATTTGAAACCAAAGTTTTCTCTCTCTAGATAAAACCTAGTCTTGCCTTATTCAGCACCAACAATCCTGATACTCATTGTACAGCACTGTGAATTTTCTCAATTTTCTCAGAGTGATTTAATGCCTGCTCGTTACTTAAATTAACTCATTATCTTAACGTTTAACATCTCTGTTCATTGCTTTAATTGACTGATCATCGTTGCTCCTCGCTCTGATGTGTCATCCTTTTCCACTTTTGTGTTTCTTTCCGTTGTAATTTGATGGGCCATTAAGGACACCCTCTATCACTTACTCTCTGCTGGCTGCTTTAATTCACCCAGTGTCTGTATGAGATGGCTGGATGCTTTCATGCACTGCCCACACTTCCGGCCAGGATAGTCAACTGGTAATCAATACCAATCTATGCGCCTCATGAAGCTTGCTACCGGTTTGCGTGGAAGCAGAGCATCACCACGCACTTTGTGCAATTGATGGCATCTCTCATTTGAATATATCATGATGACTAAGTATCATAGTTGAGGAGATGATGCTCAAATTTACAGGCTTTTTTTTATTCCTGCCTCTTCTAGAAAACAATCAGGTCCTTAAGTTAAAACATGTTCTTTAAGTACTGAAATCATCTTTGGAATTCAACAACGTAGATCAGGGCCCTGTTTCATGAAATTAGTTATCAATAACAAGTTAATAATTGATATAAGCTAATCAAATTTTTGAATTTGATCGGCTTTCAGAAGATTTGTGATAGATCTGTAGCAGTTGTTACTGATAACATGTTTTATGAATCAAGGTCTCGGTTGTACACACCTTTTGATAAATGATGGTGAAATTGAAAATTACTTAGTAAGAAAATAAAGAGACATGAACAAATTACAAATGTACAGAGAAGTTAGAAGGAAAAAAAAGGGGGAAATTAATAAAATAAAATAAAAATAGACAAAGTTTTAAAAAAAGAGATTATGGGGAAAATGAAGAGAGAGAGAAGGCAATGAGAGAGCAAAAACAATGATAATCATGTACTTGAAAAATTTCTATTGATATCTCTCACAATTATCCCATATAAACTCATCTCAACAGGCATTATATTCTGTAAACAAACCTCCTGCATCAGGCTTTGTCGGCATAAGCCTTGACATGGTTAATTATTTGACTATGCTCTCCTCATAATCCTGAAAATTAATAATATTACTTCACATGTCAACAGGATATATCTGGCGAGGTCGTTTGTCTAGCAGACTTAGATTAAAGGGAATGTCATAATTTTTTCCTGATATATAAGCAAAAATCACAATTATTTTCATCAGTGAAATATTTAAGGTCAGAATCATCAATTCATAAATGGCATAATCAGACTTGAAATCTGATGCATGTTTTCCTCCAATTTAACCTGCTTTTCCTTTATCCTATATAATTAATTTCTAAATGAAATGATTTCTCTCATATATCATTGTAATGAATTCATCAAATGTTATTCATATTTCCACCCTAAATAAAAAAAATAATTAAAGAAAACTTTTTTAAAGGTCAAAAACTTTTTGCCCACAGCCAGCTGCAAGGATAATAGCCTAGAGGAACTATCGCCGATAGTACGGTAGAGGTTAAGAATATATGATTCACCCTTGGAACTATGACTGCTAGACATTTTAATCAAATGACTTCTAGTTTAATACAACCTGACAAATCTGATAAATCTCCACCTCTAAAATTGCTGATAGATATAAACTTCTGAGCTCCCCCCACTGATGAATCATAGTGATGAAAAGCTTTTAAAGGAGAATGATTTTCAAATTCTACAATCACATCTGAAGTAATGCAGTATTTATTCTAACAAAAATTTGGGCAAAATAAAGCAAAAAATGAATAAAGGTATATGCCCATTTAATAATTATTATGTTTAATCATCTGCATATCTATGCACTTGAAATGTGTAAATTCATCATTTTCCATTTTCCTTTTTTCAAGGGAGAAGTCAGATTCAACTTTTATCACTTGAAATTAACAGACAACAAAGAGTGCATTTATGCTCACTACATTTATAATCTATCTTAAAAGGAACTACACTCCAAAGGATGACTGGGCACTGCCATTCTTTTATACAAGTAATGACTATACCAGACAAGATTACCCAGTGATATTAGTATAAACTGTCATGTGATCAGAGGATTATAACTGAAAAGGGAAGATTGAGTTTCATAAAGCCAAGAAGATTATTAGGTCATAACAAAATAATAAACCCCATCTTCAGGATTGAATGAATGTAAAACACGATTGACTCACTCTCGTTAAATAGGATACCTACTTTTCAAACATGTCAAGTGAGGGCTGCCTCTTATAATAAATCATTTGTATAAATCACCTGTACAACATCTCAGATGGGTTTCTAGAGAAGTATGAACTAGTCATTGTGGTAGAATCATGCTGTGCATCCTCGCTGTTCTATCATGTTTTCATGAACTTGTTCTACTTTCATTTTCAACATCCTATTGTCAGGTATAGTTAATACACTAAGCTTCTTCATTATGGAATTCCTTATAAAAAGGCAAGGCCGGGAGACAAATAAATGACCATGGCCTTTTGCGAGTACACTAGATTATTCATGTTTTGTTCATTTGAAGGTACATGAAAGGCAACTTATGATGCAGTCACTCTAATGACGCACAATACAGCACATAGCAAAGCATTATTGCACTATTCTATATAAAAAAATATTTGTTATGGATTATTTTTTTCAGTATGCATAAATATTCATGGAAAATATGATGCAAAACTTTGAATAGGAAAGGATGCTTAATTTTTTCAAAGAAAAATCTACTCAATCTCTTTCTATATTTTACAAAATACACTTTAAAAACATATAGATGTAATATCATGCAATCATTTAAAAGATTTTTGTTTTGATTGTTTGTTTTTTTTACAGTGGAGAGTGATATTCTGTCACAGTCTCATAAGATATTTCATTGCTTTACTGTTGGCAAGATATATTAAATATAAAACAAAATGTTGGTCAAGGTCATGGCTTTGGTAAAAATATGTTTGTCATATGTGTGTCTCATTAGGTAGCTTAGTGAAATGTGATGGCATATAAAGACGTGGGAAAGACGCGTATGACAAAATTATCTAAAATCATAATTTTATTCTATAAAGGCAGAACTAAAATGTAGAATTAGTATTTAACTCAACACTTTTAAGCAAAATAATATGAAAATTTTTATTCAGATAAGTCTGATTGTAATTTTGGATGCACAGAAAAAAAACTAGGAATTTTGCTCCTTGCATCTTTCCTGCCTTTCGACAACTTCAAGACAACAACATATTGCTTAGTTATCTGTCCAGCCAGATATTTCAATTTTTCCATTTAAAGACACTGTAACTGGTGATAGATTAATCCTGAATGAAATCAACACTTAACACGTAATTTTGCAAAAATGCAGGCATTTAAGAGCAAACATTTATGCAGCTATATCAGAAAGTTGGCAAATAAGGAAGTATATTTTGAAGAAAAAAAAAAACAGCTCTTGTATATCAAATTATTGTTTACTCCTTTCACTTCTACCAACACTGTGTGTAACCTTTAACTCTAACAAAATCCGCTTCAATAGCATTTTGCATGGTCCTTTCAACTTCCTTTTTACACATTGATAATGTGTAATTTACTTCCCCATCAAGGCTTCAGCAATGAAGTCATACAAAGCATATACATCCTGAGTACCAAGTAAATGCTGATACAAATCTAAATCTGACAGGAAAAAAATACAAAAACAACCCTTCCCATAATATCCATTTATATGCAACAAGGTCATGATCTGGAAAAAAAAAAGAGTCCACACAATACTTTTATAGCGAACAATGTCTCACTCATTATACTTAAGTGCTTCTCTCCCTTCTTATGCATTCACCAAGGTCAAAACTATCACTGTCCTACTCAACATCCCAATCAAAGTAACAAGAGCTATCACAAGCATGCAAGCTTAATTTCTTGTGGGAATAATTTGAAAGGAGACATCCTCGTCTGGAGGCATGAATGACAGTTCATATCCATGGAAAATGAATCTCAGAAAATTGTGATTCATTAATAGCAAACGACGACCGCACGGCGGCTGTCCATTAATTCTTGAATGGAAGGTCGTATATAGCGGATGGTTAGACTTCTTCACTTCTTGTTCTTTCCTTGAGTATGAGATTTGACAGGATCCATTTACTGGGAAAATTTGTGTCAGTGAAATTTTGGTATCCTTGTGTGGAGTGGTTATCAACATAACCATAAACCTCTGATCATTTCTCTGTTGAGAAACAGATGGGTTTTAGCTCATTGCAAAATTTAGAATTTAAAATCCTTCTGACTCTTTGCAGATTGTCTTTCATGTCATAAAAAGCACTTGTCTTCAATGTAAAGACTTCTTCTGTAAAAAGTTGTGAAAACCATTTCAGTCACTTCTACACATTAGTATTGAAGAAAATGATTCATGATTCTTTTATTTTCTAGTGTAAAGCTTTCAGATGCTCACAGCTTGAAATGACTTGATGTTTAGTACCTCAGAACATACCAAGAACCCTTCCAATGCTGTAGGTGATTTAAATTGCCCATATTTCAACATATTGTAGCTTATACTTCTGAATAAAGAAAAGCTTTGTTTTTTTGTTAAAGGGATTGATTAACTTTGCCCAGGATTGAAAAAAAAAATCACTGTTCCAGCTAATGCTGTAATCATAATTGCAAATCTTTAGGTCAGACAGGAATCGCCTGAGTTTTATAAGCTGATCGGTCGTTTATATATGAGGATATTTACGATTGAATATTGATGTCGGGATACTAGTACCACAGAACCCTAAAGAACTCTTATGGTTCTATCACAGAATACTGTACTATGAACGAATCCCTATTTCTTCACGGGCTGGAAACCCGCTTTGAAATTGCCAAGCGCTGGTGCTTGGTTTTTGCGACTGCAGCGCAGCGAAGAAGCAGAGCGACTTGCGCTATAGCGATCGATCGCTTTTTTCTCTTTTTTAAGATAGTAAACGGGTTCCATTTTCTCTCATACTTTCACATATCCTTAATTACATATGTAGTTAGAGGATTGCACACAATTCACTGGCATTTGAGCTGATTTTTGAATTTTTCACAAAGTTAATCAATCCCTTTAAAATTCAAAAAGAGTTTATGAATCATGGAGTTTGGGATCATGGAACTAAATTTGACAAACAATATAAGAATTAAGTAAGTACTACAATTGAACACTTGCCTTATGAAATGTTATTTTTTATACATAATGTACTTGAAACTTAATGGTATCTTAGTGGTTAAAGAGAAACAACATTATGAGAGAGTGTGCTCTCAGAATATCATTCTTTAAAATTATCAGTGTATATCTATCAAGGACATAATACAAATTCTCTATTCAGTATTTGTTAGACAGCAAAATGAAAAAGTGCAATCATAGGTAGATATATGCTTTTCTCTAACATTCAGTATTTGTTAGACAGCAAAATGAAAAAGTGCAATCATAGGTAGATATTAACTTCTTTCATTTTTTTTGGTCACCCACTTTGATATACAGCTTTACATCCTGGCATGAGATAGTATAACCTTGATTTTTTTTTCTTTTTTTTTCTTCTTCACTGAAATGGAATTACGTGCACAAACTGAAAAAAAATTACACATGGTACTTTTTAAATTTTCTCCCATATAGTCAAAACACTCGTTATATGCTTTTCTCTAACATTCAGCAAGATATTTGATTTGTATGTGATATGAAGAAAGTAATGATTTATGAAAATTGTTCAGCTTTGAGGCAAGTGAGATGTCTTCTTAAACAGCAGGTTGAGAAGTTTGGGAATGATTCAGTCATATCTTCTGATACTCTAAAAATGATTGACAATATCTTACAAACCAAATTTGAAGCAAACTTTGTGTACTTTCAATTCTTAGGACCCATCAACAAACACAGATCAAAAAGGTAAATACTTCCTATTTGTTCAAAATTTCATTCCTGATTCCCCTATCTCTATTCTTAACCTACATACATCAAATGAGGACCTCGCTGGTGGAGTCCTTTTCCGGTCCAATCCTCAGTCATGTCCTATCCATCATGCTTGGTATTGTCAAGATAATGTTACAACTGCGACTCCTAATTTGTCATCAAGTCAACAATGAGGAGCCAGAGCAGCTTTTGGGCTCCATCAATCATCTCTAAGCAAAAGAGCCACGGAGGGAGAGAGAGAGAGAGAGAGAGAAAAGAAAGAAAGAGAAAGAGAGAGAGGGAAAGAGAAGGAGGGCAAAAAAATCAATGGGTGCAACAGGCTGAAACTCAAACTGCCGCTGCGTTTTATATTGGCAACGTTACGCATGAACCCGGCACCCACAAAAGGCTCTCCTGAATTACATCACACAAGCCAATGAGGTTGAGAAGAGGAGTAAGATGTCTTTAACCTGTTGATTGATATCAATATAGCCATATGATATACCATTACGAGTAACAGTAATATATTCAGATATTGAGCATATGGTACACACAGTATATACATTTTTAATGAGTATGAATTGAATGAACAGCAAAACATGGTTAGCAGAGCTTCACTTTTATCACCTTTTTATCGATATATGTACATAAGAAATGTAATAAATAAGAAGCTAATGCAGCTTTGCTTTAAAGGGACTCACTATTTATAGCAAAACCTAAATGCAGAAAAACACCTGCATCCCGAACATAAGAGGGTGAATATTTATATTTCATTTTGATTTTACTCAAATATTAATTATTTTTCCTGCTAGACTCTTACCAACTATATTAGCCTTTGCAATAGAGAAAAAGTTAGTAAGAAGGTTACACCGCATAACTGGATAACCCACAACTGCATCCAATTCTATATAGGTTTAGCCAAGCTATCTTATACCTCATGTTCCTCCTTCTTGATATCTGTTGTGATCTAACACATCCTCTTTATTTCTATAAAAGTTATAGGGTTACAGTTAGGGTTTTTTAATGTTAACTTCAGAATTATGGTTGGGGTTAAGAATTGTGTTAGGTCCATGGTTAAGTGCCTCAATAAAAAGCTAATTTACATATTGGTCGATAGATTACAGCTGTGCCATATAATTATCATCAAACCCACTTAATTACAAATCAACAGTTAGCATCGAAACGAGACAAAAATAGTAACATACCAGGTGCAAATCAGTATACCTCAGGCAATTCAACTATATTTATCAAATATCTTGACCAGTCAAAGTATAAATTCCAAAGAGACATTAACACTCCAGCTGCCATATGAAAGGTTTGATTGAAAACCAGATGATTGAATGCCTAATAAGGAAAACTTTTTCAAATGATAGTTAATGACTCATTTCATATTACTCACTTAATGAGCATGAGCAATGACTATACATTGCTTTTGGCATCATTTCAAATGAGAATAAGAATAAAGTGTGTTGTGTGTGAATGTTCTCCTGAGCATTTCATAGATTGGAAAAGCACAAAAGACATAATGGGTTCACTAATTCAATAAGCATTTCTAAATGAACATCGTAATTTACATTTCTATCAAATAAAATCACTGGTCGAGGTTAGCTTGTGAATGACCATGAAGTTAAATAAATAAAGTAAAAGATTTCAATATAGCATATTGCTACACAGTCATTTGTCATGTGAGAAAGGGCCCACATAGAGGAATGTTATAAGGATAAGATAAAGATTTGTATTTACAACATATCCCTACCTCGTGTGAAAGGGCTCTCATACAGGAAAGTTTACAGCATAATTCAAAAGAATTCTTATATAACATATCCCTTTTTTCTCTCTTTCATGTGAAAGGGCCTTAAATAGAGGAAAGTCTAGAGATAAGGTAACAGGTTTCTACTGCAGCATATCCCTAAAAACTTTATTTTTCTCATGTGAATGAGGTCTGCAATGACCAAAATGGTACAAGAAGAAGAGTAAAGTTATCAGCTGGCAACCTGCCTCTAGCTAACCTGAATCTGAGCAGCTTGAAAACTTCTCCAATTTCAGTCAGGCATGAATCTGAGATGGATTCAGTGGAAAAGAGTGGTTTCACTCTCTGCCAATGTTGTTAGAGAACCAAGACCAAGACGGAACCTATAGGGCCGGGGTATCCAGTACATGCATGGTGTGAAAAGTATCTCATTCTGCTGTGTTGGACGTTTGAAGAGAGAATTCCGGTGAAAGTTTAGTATAATGTGGGAGAGAATCAACTGAAACAAAAGTTGTCGCTTTAACCCTTTCATGACAGGAATTATTTAAGATCTAAATTAATCACATCTTGTTCTTCAAATTGGCAACAATAATATTTTTCTTTTACTGCTACATGTTTCTATAAGGTGTAATATCTTTGAAAACAATATACACGGTTAGGAATTTTGTCGAAAATTTGAAAAAAATTGCCAATTTTGATAAAAAACAATGATTTTGAACCTCTCAATGTGTTGCCAATTTAAGGATTTTAAAGCTTATTCTCATTTTTAAAATTCCTGGCATCAAACGCAATATGGTCATGCAACAAAAATGGACACAGTGTGTGCAGAAATTTTTGCTCTTTCTACTCATGCATCTGGTATATTTTTTAGAGCTCTGAATCAAAAGTTTTTGAGCACAACCACAAAATGTGGTCCACTGTCTTGAAAGGGTTAAATGTTTAAAAAATCTCTTGATCTGCTGAGTTGGACTTTAGATGAAAGAATTGCAGTGAAGGTTGGTGAAGTGTCAGAATCATTGGAAACAAAACCTGTTGCTTTAGATTATAGGCAAATAGCAATTAAAAAGGTTTAAAAATAAAGGTATTTCAATGCAACATATGCATTACATAATGTGTTTTTAATAGTTATTTCAATGATAAAGTAATATTTTATACTAAATTCCACTATCAAAATGAATGAACAAAAGTCTATTCAGATATTAACATAAATATACAATAAAAGAATTAATGATTATAGTCCATACTGTGCAGTACATCTATCACCATAAATCAACATAACAAGGCCTACATATTTCATGCATTTATTTAAATGCCGCATCAATGTTTCAACTAAAATAAAAGAAGATGGATGACTTTCAGTTATTGGTAAATAGTTTTAATTCATTTTGTTTTAAGTTTAAGAACCAATGAAAACCAATGGGAACAATGCACATAAACAATAAAATGTCTGCATGCTGAAGATTACCAAATAGAGAGCCCATTCGACAAATTTCAGATAAATTATTTATTACTGCAATAGAAGAAGGAACCTCGAGAGCTAACTTAAAGCTCATGGACAGTTTTTGTAGCAAACAGGAAATTGGAAAGAAACGTGTTCAATAAAGTCTCATGTTATCTCCTTGTATCAAAAGAGGTTTGTACAAGATCATGTGGTATTTCATCAATGATTCCAGGAAATTTTAGCGTATATCTGTAAGTAACGCTAGATCATGGTAACATACTACCCTACGCTAGGACCTTTCCACCCCGATAGCTCCCCACGCACAAGTCTCGAGGCTTCGCGTGGAGATAGCATGTGTGTCACTGTGTGTGGAGTACACATAATCCTCATAGGATTTTGCATGTGTTATAGGGTATAGCGCATGCTGCCGTTGTTGGGAGTTTATGTCCCTGGCCCTGTATATAAATTATTTTTTTACCTCTCATTTGTAAAATATTTCACTTATGAGGTGAAATCTTCACTGCATCTTAGTATTACTAGTATCTTGCTATTTATCAACAAAAATCCAAGAAATCTGAGGAAAACTTTTTGTGGGAGTACCAAAACTAAACATCACCTTTAAATAGACCAAACATTACTTAAATAACTAAATAGACTATGTTCACTTGTTGTCATCCCTTCACCGTTCACAATTCATTAGGATTGCTAGGGTTGCTGACTGTTTATTTATTTTTTACATTATTCCCACTGTATTTATAGTATACTTGGGATCTCTTCCACGATACTTTGATTCATCCCAAATTGAACGGTCATTCTATGTATTATTCACTCTATATATCTCATGTAATTTTCATCCTGTGCAGGTGACCTTTCCGCTATACCCCAGTTCAGCAGTGTAGAACAAAAAGACAAAAACCATGCACTATTTTGAGGGCAATAAATTCTTAAGTTTGACATTTTCTCCCCCGCAAGTTGAAGCTGTAATGAAACATTGATTTCTGATAAAAAGGTCAGAACTGCATATGGTCTTTTAAATGTGGGTTATGTCAAGAGATTCTAGAAAAAAACTAGAGCATTTCCTCTCAAATCAATTAAGTGTGACTCATTCAATAAAAAAAAAATCAACATTACATGCATCATTATAGTATATTGTACACCCACACTCAACTTCAGGAAGGGCTCTGTAACATTAGCAATTAAGCAGTGAAATTGTTGAATCCCAATGAACATATACATTAACAATTTAAAAGACTGTTAGGGCAAAAGATCTGGCTAAATCTAGACAATTTTATTAGCTGCTGAAAACTAGGCCAAAGATAAGTTAGGCTTGAGTGTATGGAAAATGTGTCTTTTTAAAGCTCATGGACAGTTTTGGTAGCAAAAAGGAAATTGGAAGAAATGTGTTCTCATGTTGTTCTCTTTTTACGAGATCATTGTTATTCCATCAATGATTTCCGGTGAATTTTATTGTAAATATCTGTAAGGAATGCTAGATAATGGTAACATACGGCCCTACGCTAGGACCTTTCCACGAAACAGTCCCGGGGCTTCATGTGGAGATAGCATGTGTGTCACTGTGTGTGGAGTACACAAAATCCTCATAGGATTTTGCATGCATTATAGTGTATAGTGAATGCTGCCGTTGCTGCCAGGAGTTTATATCCCTGGCCTGGTATACAAATTATTTGTTACCTCTCACTTGTAAAATATTTCACTTTAGGAGGTGAAATCTTCACAGCATCTTAGTATTGCCAGTATCTTGCTATTTATCAACCAAAATCCAAGAAATATGACGAAAAGTCTTTGAGGGAGTACCAAAACTAAACATTAACTTTAATATACCAAAAGTTACATAAAATCCAACAGGTCAAACTACACATAAAATATTCTTCAATGCTTTAAACTTTATGACCAATGTGCCCCAGTTTTTTGTTTTTTTAATAAAAAAATGTGTATTTCTGTTTCAAACATACCATGCCCCAGTTTGATATTTGCTATACTCTACCATAGAAGAAAATACTTAACCTTAAAAGATTGATTTGCCCATTTTCTTCACTTTATAAACATACACACTAAAAGTGGAGGATGTCTGTTGTGATTTTTACTAAATGTCAAATTTCAAAAGTGCAATGGCATATAGGTCTCCCGCTCTCCGCCTGTCCTGCCAATAATGTGATAAAGCACATAGTATTTCTATTTCATGAAGTTTTTTTCCCAATCGGGGGGGGGGGGGGGGGGGGGGTGAGTAAGAATGATTTTGACGGGGTAAGCCAGGAGCTAATTCTCATGCACAATTCACCCAACAAAATGTCTTTTCAAGTTGACTGCTCTCAATTACCATCAAAAGCATAAAACATCTCCACATTATTCAAGCCAGGCCTAGATTCGCATTGATTTCCACAGACAGCAGACACCATCTGTTGCAAATTCAATAGCTTTCCACCCCAAAATTTGGACAAAATTTCCAATTGGATTATTTCCCAAGGGTTCTCTGGGCATTTACCAATGGAAAAGGGCTTGCCGCACTTGAGGGACAAACTTTGGCGTGCAGACACAATCAGGTGATGTGAGCGAGATGGCTGCGCTTCAGTTGTGATTAGATTTGCATTCAAGCACTCTCTCACAACCACAATAATGAAGTCTGGTGGGACTTTTAAGAAAAATGAATTGGGCCTTTAGTCATGTAATGCTTCCTTTTTCCTGGGGTCCCCATAGAGATCAAATTTCTTCCTGTCAGTGCATTGCCCAGTAGAGAGCTGGGAATAATGAAGATATCGATTTTTAGAAGCTTCATGAGCCGTTAGTAAGAATAACTTGTTCTTTTGATTCCACCATCACCGGCACATCCAAGTATGTGTGCTTATCTTACTCCAAAGGAAAATATGTAAACATCGACTGATGAATGAGAAGGGTGAGACAGGGGAGAGAGAGAGACAGAGACAGAGGAGAAAGAGAGGCAAAAGGAAAAAGAGATATGGCAGGAAGGAGGGACAGACACAGAGGGTAGAAATGTGTGAAAAAGATAACGAGGGAGAGAGAGAGAGAGGGGGGAGAGGGAGAAGATAAACAGAAGAAGGAGGAAGAAATAAAGTGAAGCATACAATGAGAAAACTAGTTGAAAATAAACAACAAAAAAAAGCTTGACAAAGGAGAGTAGAGATAGCAGAATTGACATATTAAACAAATCTGTATTAGGTCTTTTAACTAGTACATAAAAATTTGAATTCTTTAATTGAAATGTACAGTAGTCAGAACTAATAAATACAAATTTGGATAACTAACGGACATTATTTGTAAAGAAAATCTAGGTTACCATACAAGCTAAAACACAAAACGTTAAAACTGCAAAATTTGCCCAATGCAGAATCATCTTTGGCTTGCTCATATAAGGACTTTTGGCATGTTAGGAGTACAAAATTGTTTGTTTTGCTCTACTTCTTGTACATATGATCAATCAATATCAATGTACGATTATGTTCAATGGCAGAATTCATGCAGAAGTGGAGATTATATTTGTAATTAGACATGGTAGACACAAAGAGAAATGAGGAATGAATATGAATGAGTGGAAAGAAAAGGGAAGTATGAGAAAACAAGAGAAGCAAGAGAAAGAGAGAGAGAGAGAGAGTGAGAGAGAGAGAGAGAGAGCTAGAAATGATTACTTATTTTTAATCTTAATTAATTTTGACGTCTCACTCAAAGAGAGATAGAAGGAATGAAGTTTTAGAAGCTCATGCAAAATGCAAGTATGGGAGTCTGGATAATAAAGACGACTCCAGTATTAAAGATGATGTCATCCGTCCACAATGCATCTTTTGACTCGTTAAGCCGTAACCAGGCATGCAGCCTAGCCAGCGCCAGAAAAGACACAAATAATGAATTCAATCCACAGATATAGCAATGGATGCAGGCAGAGGAGTTGTGGTAGATTATGCAAACAGCTTGGGGCTAATGAAGTTGCACATGTCTTTCAAGCGGAGCTCCAGGAATCTTTAAAGAACATGTCTGTAGGATTGGATGATGATTGTGGGTGCCCAACTTTCAGCGCTTTGTCTCACTTTAATAGAGAAGAAGTCATTGGTATCAAAAGATGAATATGGCGAATGAAATTACTACTATTGATTAATCTGACATGCTTTCATAATAGTGTACTAAACATGCAAACCAGACACATCCATATCTGTCTCTAGCAAGAATCCATCTTAATCCTAATTCATCTGTCTGGCTAATAAAACGAAACTGCCAATATTGCTTTCAATTCTTCTTCTACTGCTCAGTTGCTTCTCTTTCTCTTTGTCTCTCTCTCTCTCTTTCTGACTCCCTCTCACTCTCTCCTTTCCTGTTTGTGTGCCTCCTATTTCTCCTTTTCACTCTCTTTTTCACCTCCCCCCCCCCCCCCCATCATTTCAAATTAACCATCCTTTAGAAATAAATGTACCTGAAGTGTATTTGCCCTTAAGATTAAATTTCAAAAGTTACTAGCTTATTTAATTTACTTCTGTTTTGCTCAAGAAAATCCTTTCATTACAAGCATGACCACAAAATGATATACTTCTATTTCACATGATTGCAAGGTACACAGCAAAAACACTGTTTAAAATTTCGCTGTTTAGAATTGTGTTGTTTAAATTTTAAACAATATTGTTTAAAAGACAGACCTTGTATTTTAAACAACCGCTGTTTAAGACACCAATGTTAATCTTTTAAACAACGTTGTTTAAAAAGATTGAAAATACGCACTAGACGGGTTTCCTTCTCCGCCAAACACGGCCGGCTTCATCATGGCGGATGACTTTGTGGTTGCAATGATGCAGAAGTTCCAGATGCCGGAGCTGATTGCTACATTCAGAGGTAAGAATTTAGACTAAATATATTGTAATCTGATCGAGTTTATACTCAAGACATATTTATGCTGCCATGACATCTGTATGATGTCTAGATCTAAGCCACAGTCACAGAATTAATTATGATTTAGACCTAGCTGCAACTTTGCAAGTTGCCCTTCCAGCGCAGCGCAGTTGAAGTTGCACACACAATGAACGCGCGCGTGGGTCCGGTCCGGTCCGGTCCTATACTGTATGTGTGCAACTAACTTAAACTGCGCTGCGCTGCAAAGTTTCAGGTCTACATCATAATTTGTTTTGTGGGTGTGGTCTAGATCTAGACATCATGTAGATGTCATGGCAGCACAAATATGTCTTGAGTATAAACTCAATCAGATTACAATATATTTAGTCTAAATGCTTACCTCTGAACGTGTCAGTCAGCTCTGGCATTTGGAACTTACTAGTGTACAACAGCCTTACACAACCATGTATGTTTAAACACATCACATCTGTATAGTGTTTTAAACAACTTTGAATGCATGTTTTAAACAATAGTTGTGCAATTAGTTTTAAACAACTTAATTTAAACAACCTAGATGTTTTAAACAATTGTTTTAAACAACAAATTTTTTAAACAATAGTTGTGCAAAAAGTTTTAAACAACTGTGTGTTTTAAACAACTTATTTAAACAACCTAGTTGTTTAAAAGCTGTTGTTTAAAAAAATTGTTTAAAATTTAAAACAAGGGGTTGTTTAAAGTTTAAACAACCTTGGTTGTTTAACATTTTAAACAACAGTTGTTAGAGTGACCGGCTTAAACAGCATTGTTTAAAAAATTTTGAAGAGTTGTTTAAAATATTTTTTTACTGTGTATCTTAACGAAACAGAGTGGTACAAACAGATGCACCAGGAACGCAACCGCTGAAATCGTTGGTGATAGTGGTGAAATCAAAGCTGTAATTTGACTTATGTAATAACAGTTTTGCTAATATTAAAGGAAACCAAAACCCAAGGAGAGAATCAATGTTATTGGAAAGTGAGAATTCAGAGAAGCACTTTACAAAAAGTTTCATTAAAATTGGTTAAAAAATGAGAGAGTTATGGAAGTTTGAAAAGTCTCGTTTTACTTTCTATGGGGATCCTCAAATTGGCAAAATTGCTTCAAAATGGCTGATTTTGTGAACAACTCTCCATTTGTTTTGTACACAGATTTTCAGATTTTCCCCATTATCTTTCAAGGTGCAGTTAATCTCCTTCTGAGCTCAACATATATAATGGGAAAACGTATTTTACACCACATATGTCGAGTTCAGGAGGAGACAAGGAGCACCCTGAGAGATAATGGGGAAAATCTGAAAATCTGTGTACAAAACAAATGGAGAGTTGTTCACAAAATCAGCCATTTTGAAGCAATTTTGCCAATTTGCGGATCCCCATAGAAAGTAAAACGAGACTTTTCAAACTTCCATAACTCTCTCATTTTTTAACCAATTTTAATGAAACTTTTTGTAAAGTGCTTCTCTGAATTTTCACTTTCCAATAACAATGATTCTCTCCTTGGGTTTTGGTTTCCTTTAAGCCTAAACAAGGTAGTTGAAATATTTTTACCAAATGTACGGCTTAGTGATATGTTTCTAATTCAATGCCATAAAATTATTTCTAACGGTCATGCATTTTGTGTACTGAAGAAATTTTTTCGTACCACTTCATTTCTCTAAGAAACACCTAACCTTTCTCTGTTTTTAGTTAAAAGTCTTTTCATTTAAGGGATACAATAAAGGATCAACAAACCTTTAACCAATCGTAACCAACAGATCTGTATTCAATCATACCCCTTAATAACGCAGGAGCTACAAACAATTCCTTTATCAGATTGCAATCACAATAAATAAGTAATAAAATGCATATTTGAAAACAGAAGCAGACCTCATCTCCAATCTCATCTCCCATGATCTCGTATCTAAGCCTGCATTGATCAACCAATCAAATATTTGTGCCTCTTTGACTTGTCTACCAATGACTGATTACTCCTAACACAGAAGAGTAATTGTTCCATCAATATTTACTTATCTACTCTCCCATTTGCCCTGAAATCAGACTCGACATAAAAAGAAATCAATAGTTGTCCAGCCTTGTTGTGTAATCCTAATGACATATTTGTTCATAAAATGTATATTTTACATTTCACGGTCCCTGGGGAAGCTCTGGTTGTGCCAGGCTTTCCAAAAAAGGAAATAAAATTCAAATAATAATGAAAAAATCTCTTTGAAATCATCAGGAACAAATCTATGATTTACAGGAAAATGCTGATTACATTACTTGAATATTTAAGATTTCATATCTTTAAAATCACGAAAACATTTCCCAATAGCGTGAATACTTTTATACAGTGCATCTATATCGATATTAAGAACAAAACCAACAAAATAGTTCGATAACCACAATTCATTCCTCATTCAAAAACTGCTATTTTAAAATTCCACTATGCCTCACAGCTCCTGTGAGACTTTCAAAGATTCAGCACTGCCTGTTCAAAGGACACATATTATCTGAAAAGCTGTCAAAACTAATCATGATGCTTAATTTACATTATTTTTCCAATACTGCCAAACAATTATTCTCCAAAATAAATGGTTTCAATAGTTTAGCAAATCGCATAAAACTAGGTACATGTATAGCAAATCATATAAAACTAAAGAACATTGAAATCAAGATATGAAATATGATGATGTTTGAAGAAAGAGAACCCTAAATTCAGGCAGTGATTTAAAGACACCTGAAGGATAAGATAACATAATATGATATGAATTATTCAAATCTCAATTTAGAAAAAAAAGAGGGTTTTTTTCTGTGGCATATGGTACAAATGTGGCATATGGTTCAAATGTTTCTCCACAACCACAATGGCAAAAGGTTTCTTAACTTAAGTTTCAGAATTACATTATATATTCCTTCTTCTCAATTTATAAGATTTTTGATGGCTAGTAGCATATCAATCGACTTATACATATATTTTTCTGGATTTTTTATTGTTTGTTTTTGGTGAGGAGCAATTTGTAACTTTATTTTCTACCATGCTCCCTAAAAAATTCCACAGTCTTACACAAAGATTTCATTCCTCACTCATGCACAATCTATTCCTCATTTTACAGCTGAAATGATTGGACGGACATCCAAATGAAACATGACACTGGATTCATCACTTCAAAAGGCAAATGTAAAAGATATTTTTACTATCCTCAAGAAGCTTTCAACAAAGCTAGAAGGTAGGTATTCATTAATTAGAGCATTCTCCAGTGAGAAATGGAAATGAGATATCTGAGGAGAAAGCAAGTGTCACATGACTTCTCTAAAGCCATGCAACCTGGAAAGGAATAGGCTAGAATGTGCAAAGGATAAAAACTGTTAGAATAAACATATTGATGGTGCCTGAGTTAATGAGATCTTGAGTATATTGAAAATGCATGCTACACCAAGAGAAAACTGTATTCAAAGGGATAAGTGTGCCGATGATTTCAATGGCACACATCGTCGTCCTTTTTACGAACGGATGAATCCGTGCGCACTGCGCAGAAACGTGAATTGGCCGGAAAAGCATCGATAGATTTAGGTGGACTTAGATAACGGAATTTGCTTTTGTTGCATAATTGCATGTATCGATATTATACAGAAAAAGAAAGCTTATGACTTTGAAATGGTGTATATTATTATGTATATTAATACAGAATAAAAAAGGACTGGCCATTCAAACACGATTCGACGGTTTGTAAAACCGTTTTCTCCAAAGCGCGTATTTGCGCGTGTCCACGGATTTGTCAGTACGTAAAAACGACGATGATATTCCTTACTTTATTTCTCCAAAGACTGAATGGTACAGAATACTACTACAAATATGGTGTTACTATCTATCACAGTGTATCGATGAGAAGATATAGACATGTAGAGCACTAAATCAGGTTTGATTATATCTATTCTGGTGTTACTTTATTCATTCTAGTGTTTCTTCATCCTAGTGTTTATCTTCTATAGATATGAACACACTGTACATGTAGTTTCATCAAAATGTGGTGCATCCATTCTGGCGTTGATATTCTAGTGGTGTGAAAGACTGAAAAGCATAACAGGACAAATATAGAATCTGGTGAAATTTGCCATTTATGGTGTTAAATTTTTTATTGATTTGAATCATTACACTTACTAGGACTTGGGATAATTTATCACTCTGATCTTTACCTTCCATTTATGTGACTAAATTATAGACCATTAAAAAGGGTATAATCTAAGTTTTATACACACAAATGGTGTAGTTTTCCAAATTTGGTGTTAGGTTCTACTAAAATAACCCATTACAGATCACTGAAACTATTAATATCATCTCTCCAGGTGTTTGTCTTCTGAAGATGTGAACACATCATGGAACCTTTAACCTATTGCCTATGGGAATTTGGTGGTTCCGTTATTGGAATAAGAGAATTCAGTAGTTAGAGGGTTAATTTCTATTTTCTTATAAGATGTTTAGTTCCATATGATGCTATCATATATCACTTAAAATTCAACTGCTGTATAATGCAGTACAATGGATACATGAATAAGCTGTTCATGTAAGCTCTTTTCCCTCATGACATACAATGCAGTTTTCTCAATTCTAGATACAAATGTCTCTATTTAATTTAGTCCATGCCATCTTTTGTTTTTCTCTCTGACCATCTGAACATCCTTACCAAAATTTACATCCAAGAAGGAATTTCAAGAGGCAAAAAAGAAGTGGAGATATTGACTAGGGTGGAAAAAAATGTAGTGCAACTAGTGAGAACTGCAATGCTCCTAGGAATGGAATTTGATACTTGATTGTGCCTTAGGAGTGGAGAAGATACATGAGATTGAGACAGAGATTGAAAATTGAGACTCATTCGCACAGCTCTATAGATGTTGTGTTGAGAGAGCTGGCATCATTTCATACAAACTGTGTCTTGTTTTCGAGGAAGAACTATGATACATGTATAATATTTTAAGGTTTCATAGTAAACAGGAATGGACCACATTTATTTCCGATATTAATCAAGACTCTTTTCTTCTTTTATTTTGCCAATACAGATTCTTTACTAACTTGTAAAATGACTACATTAATGCTGTTACAGGTCATAGTGGCAGTTGCCTTGCTGTGAGCATTCTGAATTTACTACATGTTAGACAAATTGTAAAAAGGAAGGCATCATGAAATTACCTTTATATTAGGTACATGCACAATCAATCCCTCAGTCTAATGGGAAATGACCTATCTGGGTCATTCCTTGTTAGACATAATCATATCTATTCAACTTTAAATTTATATATATATATGCAACATGTATTCAACATGCATGTAACAATCAATCTGTAATTATGCCCCTACTGGAAAATAAGTTCCCTTTGAATAGCTTGTGATTAAAAGAGCGAAATATAGATGGCAAATGCAAGAGAGAGAGAGAGTTTAACATGTGACTGATTACCTCTTGTATCGATTCAGCACAAAACTGTTGATGAAATGGGTCACCATTAAAGCACTAACTGACATGACAAGGGATAGTGTGATCGATGAAGTGAAAGCTAAAACTCTGATTGCAAAACTTGAGAATAACTGATGGGGGATACTGTTGCTGTCTGCCCTGATTCCATTTGATTTGTATATATCATTATAACTTCAGAGATGTGTATTCAACAGGATATATGAAGAGTGATTAAGTTTGTCATAGGGCCCTTTTATCTTCCGAAGATCCTAATGCGAATATAATATTGGAAACTTTTGTTGACTACATTTTAAGCATACTGAATTTATATGTATATTCTTTACCATCTTCCATCATGATTTCATTTATAACTAACAGACCACACTGAGAAAAGAGATATAATGTGCAAATTCTTTGTCATTTGTAAGCTGCTGATATCAAAATATGGGCAGCAAGATTAAAACTTATCATTGCTGTTTTACCATCATAAAAGAGAATGTGCAATAAGGAATACATGTATATTTCATTAGCTGTTTATTCAGTACATTGCATGGTTACTTACTGTAAATGCAGAAATATTCGCGGTACATTAATTTTCGCGCATTTCGCACAATTTTCGGCAAGCGCAAATTCTAGAACTCGTGAAAATATTAGCCTGATCTCCTATGCGGGTTGAATTGCGTGCTTCAGCACATGTGTGTGTGTGTGTGTCCAATTCATTTCTGAGTGCGCGTATGTAGTAGCGTATGTAGTAGCGTATGCCGTATGCATTTGAATGGACTGCTTGTGTGTAATAAATGGAGTGGGTGTACATACGAGTGTGTAATTGTGCAGCGTGAATTTAAGAACGCGCGAATATGTTTTGGGGTCGCTCAGCGCGAAAATATAATCGCGCAAAAATAACAGCATTTACAGTATAGATTACTGCTACTCAATCACTTATCATCTCCCCCCCCCCCCCCTCTCTCTCTCTCTCTCTTCCTCTCTTAACCTATGTCTCTTTTTCTAATTTTCCTTCATTCTCCCACTCTCTTTGATCATATCTCATTTTATTACTACACCTGAATCACAGATTACAAAAGAGCAAATACATGTATATAGCAATTATGAAACCACATCTACTCACAGACAACCTGAAATATTGGATAAACTTTCAACACAATGCAACGATCCAGTCACCCATTAATCCTCATCCAAACATGATTTCCACTTCAAACAAGAAAAAAATAAAAATAAAAATCTCCCGCTGCAAAGTCAAGTGACATAGGCATAATACACTTCACATTTCTGTATCATAACACACAGATAAGGTAGCTTAGCGAAATGTCGTGGCGCATAAAAACGCGGGAAAGATGCATATGACAAAATCATTCAATATCAAAATTTCATTTTATAGAGGCAGAACAAAAATATTAGGATGTAGAATTAGTATTTACCTCTTTGAACACGTTTAAGCAAAATGATATGAAAACTTTTATTCAGATTTGTCTGATTCTAATTTTAGAAGCACAGACAAAACTAGCAATTTTCCTCTTTGCGTCTTTCCTGCGTCTTTATGCGCCACTGCATTTTGCTAAGCTACCTAAATGAGTACTCTTATGCTTAATATTATTCCCCCACTTGCTATTCATTTCCGTGTAAAATGGATTTATTTTCCTGCAGCAGTTTAATTTTTTTTTTGAAGGCAGTTTAAGACATCATGTCGGGACAAGGTTTTATGGATCTGAACACAATGACAAACGTTAAAGAAAAAAAAGAATAAAAGAAAGTAATCTTTCAGTACGGCACATGTCAAGACACAAAACTACATCCAGACTAAAAGCTAATGCAATATAAGTTGACCTTGCACTGCATTAGTAGTATATATGGTACCCACTGATAAAGGATGGATTGCATTATACAACACTACTCAAACAATGATTATTTCAGTTGACGGGAATGTATGCTTACAAAGATGATCTTGATTAAGTTTTGGAATGGCCAAACATCTATTGTGGGTGAGCTTAAGGCTACAAATACAGGCTTCCACAATGTCAAAAACCTTTCTTTCCTAGCTACGATAACAAGTATTACTCTGGTAACACGGTCTACACTCTTGAAATATCAGATCAAGAATAAACGCTTAGTTTTTCCTGGTGACATGCATACCTGTTATTGCTCTCAGTGTTACCTAACTTTCAACAAATTCTTTCTGATTTTGCTATTAATTTGCAGGTTCAGACAGTCCCACAATAATAAAGATGCAAATATATTCTACGATCATCACAATAATGATTTCAGAATAATTTCTAGATAGTTTCTATCAAAGCATAACTTAAGTGCAAATACTCCTCATCAGCTTTTATACTCCCACATTTCATTCAAGACAACAACAAAAAAAACATTTAAAAGCATTCCTAATTACTTGTACAATTAAGCTGCTAAGGGCAATATACTCCTCTGCTAAAGCATCCTTTAGCCTTTCCAAAAATCATTGGCAATCCTGTAGAAAGAAAACGAGAGATAATAATTCTGATGAGGATTGGAATGCCAAGACAGATCAATAGAGATGATCATGGTGTCTTAGGCTAAGATCCTCACCAATTAACACCCACCAAGACAAAATCATCTTCAAATGTCAGCCAAACCTGCCAAAACAAGACCTTCCCACGCTCCTACTTGCTAAAGATTACATAGCTCCATTCAAGAGTATGAATTTCAGCTGACATTTCAAAGTGTCTACATTTATGTGCACAAATTATAACGTCGATTGAGCGTGTGTGTGTGTGTGTGTGTGTGTGTGTGCGTAACTTGGTGTGCATCTGTGAAATGGGTGTGTTGTATCACCATGTGGTTTTACACATCTTGCATATCGCAAAAAACAGACAAGATTCATAACAAAAACATTATGTTCATTACAAAAACTGGAGTCAACAGAAATATAATGATAAGATATTGATGATACTTGGAAATCTCATTCTAATAATTTAGTGACAGATCATAGTAAAGTAATGTGCAAAATAAAACATTCAACAGCCAGGAAAGTAGATAGAAACGATTCATCAATGACGATGGAAGATTTAACATTCATGTTCTAAATCTAGTGGTTCAACAACTAGAGATATCCCTACTTCATACACACTAAAAAATTACCCACTTTTTTGTAGCTGATGTTGTACCACTCCATCTCTTGCCAAAGTGATCTAAATCTGCATGTAATGACAGCGAAGACTTGTAAATATCAAAGGGTCACACACTTCACAATAATAAAAGTTGGACTTGAATTTCACTGAATGTCAGGCTTAATATAGAGTGGCACAAGATTGCAGAAGAGGAAACTTTCAAATGATGAAGTACTTTAGAATTCATTATTGATAAAACAAGATCTTGTCTGCTCACACAGTTAATGTCCTTCTGGATCTCATCAGATTGATAACGAATGTACATTATATCAGTATTCAAGAACCTTCGAAGGTCACTCAAATAACACACCCATGATGTTAAGAATTTGCAATTAAATGCCTATATTTAGAGCCTTTGATCTTGAGGTGAAACCCATATTTCCTTACATTTCTGACATTTTCTCATTATGGAATACTGAATCCCCATTTTACATAAAAACAGAATGCATCAAAGAAGTGAATTTGAAAAAAGATTAAAGTGATTATATAATTTTAACAAGAGAGGCTTTAAAGAAGACTCCATTATTTGGATGATGAGCCAGGTCTGAGATCATGCAAGCAGAATGACGGTACATCGTCTTTCAAGACGTGACTTTTAGCAATCTCTCATGCCATTATGAAAACACGACATCATGGAAATGTCATTGTTGTGTGCAGGAAGATTGCTTCTCCATTCCCCCAGGGTATTTGTCCCTCTCCTCTTTTTGTCTTTCCCTTTCTCCATAAAAAGAGCCTCACCTGAAAGAAAGCGTGACCTTCCTCAAGCATTGACGACTCTCTTTCATTGCTGACTAAGATTCAGAAGATTTATATATGTGGAAAAGCTGTACAGTGTTTGAGTCAAGCCCTACTATGATACATATGAGCATTTCAGCTTTCATCCAAATTCCATCTTCATGCTGTTAAAGAAGAAACCCCTTGATAATGTCATAAGCTGAACTGAATACTAAACTTAATCATGATTAAAATCATTGTATAACAAACAATTATACTGTGTATCTTAAAATATCAACTGTTATGTGATACATATAGTATTTGCTTCTCAATAAAGTTTCGAAAACAAGGTAAAAATGTACAGGCAGCCCAAAACTATTGGTTTCATTATCATCATTTGAATTAGTTCTTTTTGTCTTCTCTTTCTCCTAAATTTTCAAAATTAATTATTACATAATTAGTAATACTGATGTAGTCACAATGGCAATGCATCATTCATGTTTCAGTTAGGTGTTTTATTGAATAGATTTTACAGATAATGTGTGTAGTTCAAAAAATTATACTCAGTAATGACTTTCCTGTTGAATGTTGGAAAACCAATCATAGATAAGTAACTACAAAATATGGAATGCATTCTTAAATGTTAACCAAAGCATATAAGCATGGTTCCTTCCTTTGCGTTTTGCACACATAATGTGCAATACTTGTAATAATAACACTCAGTGATGGGTTTTCTGTTTTTCTATGATTCATAAAAAGGTTATCATGGAGCCAATACTTTGCTTGTTTCACAAGAAATGAGTTTTGAATGTTAAACACAGAACGTAAGCAGAACACCCCAATTAGGTTTCGTAACAAGACATGACTCCTGTATCAATACTCTGTTATGGATCTTAATATGCTTTTCCAAATATTAATAATAATAATAACAGAAAAAGAATTAGAGACGAGGTATGTAACTGCTTCACATGATACGAGTTCTTGATTGTTAACTACATCGTCTAGTAGGGAAACCTTGAATTGGGGCATGCCATGAACTCAACAACCTGCATGGATTTCCATCCCAAATTCAATTCTTTTCCAGGTAGTACATTTACAGGGGATTTATTACCTGTGTAGAGCTCTGGATCAGGACTGCCTGTAAGTGATACTGACAGCCATAGCAATATAGGTTATTTACCTGACATTGACTTCTTCTTGCTCTCAGGGTGGCAGGATTCGACAGGAAAGCTTGATGCAGGTCGGAGGTGAGCTGGACAGGAAGGGGGCGTGGTGGTGGTGGTGGATGTCAATATAGGAAGATGAGCTTTATAGAGGCTAATGTCTGCACATGATTGAGGGCAAGGTTGGTTATGGGATGGGAGATATCAGAAAGGACGCAGGCAATTGAAACCATCCCACAAGCAATCTGTACATATTACCAGAAGCTGGATTACCAGTGAAATGGAGTACTTATAGGAAGAGACTTTATTGGTTATAGAAGCATGCACCCATAGTGAAGTAGCTATGTGAATGGTATACAATGAAACTAAGTCAAAAGCCAGAGAGTGATGGATTATTCTTAATGCTGGTTATATCTTATGGCTAAGGTACAAGATTTAGAATATGAAGAAATCATAATCTTTTGCCTACAGGGAGTATTAATGTAATTGGGGAAACATTCATAAGACAGAGAGCAGTAA
Organism: Heliocidaris tuberculata; assembly: GCA_025618425.1. NCBI lineage: Eukaryota > Metazoa > Echinodermata > Echinoidea > Camarodonta > Echinometridae > Heliocidaris > Heliocidaris tuberculata. The sequence goes on along the minus strand of CM046832.1, from coordinate 71,881,923 downwards.
TGTAATTGTGGAAACATTCATAAGACAGAGAGCAGTAATGTAATTGTGGAAACATTCATAAGAAACACTATCTGAAATGGTACTTTGGAATCCTCACTAACAATATCCTCTATCAAAAAGTATTATTTGAAGGAGGAGGAAGTAATTCACTGACAATATCCCAGATTGTACTAAAATTGAATCAATATAAAAGTCAAACTTAATAATCTACTATACATGTACCAATATGCAGTATTTGACTGAATCAGTTAATGCACAAACTTATAAAATTGCTTATGAATTTTCAAAACAAGTTCATCTTGCCAAAGCCAAGGTAATCAACAACAACAACAACAACAACAACAACAACAACAACAACAACAACAGCAACAACAACAACAACAACAACAACAACAACGACAATAATAACTCTCATTCCAGCGCTAGGGGGAATCCTTTATCTCGGCCTATTGTTATCATTCACCTTAACGCATGGTCGCTTTCACCGTAACATTGAATTTCTATTATGACGGAATAAACTGCATTGATAGGATTCCCCCTAACGTAGGAAATAATGTTGTTGTAATAATAATAATAATAATAATAATAATAATAATAATAATATTCGGGATTTATATAGCGCCTAATACATCTACGACATTTCTAAATGCTTTACAGATATATTATTAGATATATGATCTACAATATAGTGATTAATTATCATATATTTTCTGAGAGTGCAGAGGATTATCATTCATTTTTTTATCAAATTGATATAACACTATGCATAATTACCAAACAGAGATGAATTTGTAGAGATCTGCCTATAGTGAAAATTCTTTGAAATTAATAGTAGAATAGTAAAAGCAGAAGCGAAGGAGGAATCACAGGAGTAACATAAACATACATGTAAAATTAATTTCATATATGTTGTGGTTTAACACCCCCCCCCCCCCCCCGAAAGAAAAAAAATAGATACACACCCTTCAACTCCTCACTCAGAGGAATAACAGCAACTGTTGCTCCTACCAGCAAGGGGCAAAACTTGAATACATGTGAGTCTTTAATTAAGAAGATCTGAGATAGCTAGAAACCAGTGTATTGATCAACCTTGATGATTTATAATGAAATAGTGAGGTGAATTCAAACCATATCTACTATTAAAAGAAGTCTCAAGCTCTAGAAATGACAAATATTATCATTCTTTCAAATTCCAGCATCATATTGGCCCTGTTTAGGAGCTCTTCTAAAATGTACCATACCCGTACCAAACCGTACCTGTACCGTGCCGTTCCAGCAGCGTGTCACGGCGGACCACCTCTTGAAGTGGTCCAGAGCATGCCAAAGCGAACTGTACCGTGCCTCGACACAAACCTGAACACAAACAGTACCATACCGGAAGTGGTAATCAGTCCATCTCCGGTTTAATATGGTCTAACTACACAGAATATTATTAAACTGCATGCGAGAATATCAATAACTCATACAAAATGTAAATGAGTTTTTTAGCAATACAGTGTAGTGCAGTGATCAAGAGCTCGATTGAGCATGATGATATCAGCCGAGCCCAGGGCATGATATTTGTGTGGAATAACGTGCCAAATTCCTCACCTTTGACTTCGCTTGCTACCCAATGTATCATCCCCCGGATGTGAGCGCGTGAAGCATACCGAATACGTACCTCTGAGGTACGCTTCCCAATATGCGCCTGAACGCTCGCTTTCTAACCACCCCGGCACCGTACGCTATTGCGCGGCACAGGTCAGCATGGTTCGCTTCCAAAAAGTGCCTGAACATGGCCATTTATTCTGAATGTTCAATGCAGCAAATTAATATAATGCAAATGATAACAAGTTCCAAATGGTACAGAACATGGCGTGAGAGCAGGATCGTGTTCCAAAGGTTCATAATTCCCAAGGTTCGTAATTTCAAAACACAAATTTCCCATAGAAGGGGGTTCATAATTCTGAATGAATGATGCATTACTAAGAAAATTTGTTACTCTGAAGGTTTATAATTCTGAAAATGAATTATTTTTCTTAATTCTGTAAATGAAAAAGGGTTCATAATTCCGAAGGTTGGTAATTTCGAAAAAATGGAATTACGAACATTTGGAAATATGAACTCCTTTTCGGAATTATGAACCCTATTTCATTTTCGGAAATGCAAACCGTCCGAGTAATGAACTTTCGGAAAAATGACATGTACATGTAACCATACAGAACAATAAGTGCATATGTGTAAGCATTTTTTAGCGTGTATGATTTTAAGAAACATTTTCATGGGTTTTTTGACCATCTGCTGATCCAAACAACCAATTCATGACATGATAAACAATTCAGTATGACTCTTAGCCAGTTTTTCTCAAATGCAGTTCCATCAGCAGAACCCAAGCACAAGCTTGAATGCAACAAGTCAAGAACCTCGCATAGTACCTCCTAGTAAGTGCAAATTTCCTGATACATCTAGCCTTCCTGGGTTGCCATTTGCATTACATCTAGGTCCAACCTACCATGAATATGGGATGTTGTCTATTTCTATTCTAATTATGTGGGCCAACAAGTCACGCTAAGAAGACTCTCATCCTTGGCAAGTCGAGATTGAGGTCTATTTAAGGAGTTGATCTTTTGAATTCCATCTGAAATTCAAGCATCCATCAACAACTTGTTGATGACATGAAAGTCAAATTCAAGTGAATTCATGTATCTCATTGCTGTAGATGGTATTAGTGAGGTCATTCATGCTCTACTACTTGTGTTCTTTAATACAGCCAGCTGTAAGATAATGCTCTTAAGTACTTCAAGCTGTATGGAATGGGACAATCATAGTAGTGTAAGAGTAATAAACCATTTATTGCTCAATTATAAAAAATAATTTAAGAAATTTTGAGATAAATATATAGCCACAATATTTTGATACCCTTATTCTAAATTCCATTTATAAAGTGGAATCCATACATGTTTCAAAGTGGAGTAATGTAAACAAACAATGCAGTCTTTTTAGACAAGGGATCACTAAGGGTTTGACTACATGTAGTTATGTACACTGAACGAAATGAGCTTCAAACATGTATGCAACATAGCTCATGCTTTTATTTTGCCAATAGCTCGGGTGTTAGTCAGACAGAGAAATAAAAGAACATTAATTCTTTTTAAACAATACAAATATTGATCAAATGGCTTGAAACTTCCAATGTGCTCTCCCAGCATTTCCAAAGACATGTAGCTTAATGCACAATTCAACCAATAGCAAATGCTTGTTCTGTTTTTAGGACAATACTCTATGTGTTTGCGGAATCTTTGAGGTCAGAGAGTTGACTCCTAACTCTTCTGTCTAGACATACTGCTCCCAGCTATGTGCAGTAAAGATTTAAATAACCATTCCATGCTGTGCTCAAACATACCCCCTCGGAAAAAAAACAAAGCTTTTATTGCATCTCTTCTCTTCCTAATTGTTGAAGCATGAGAAATAACAAGGAACAGGTGTCAGTTTTAAAACCCCCTTTTCTGGGAAAGTTGCATGCAAAATTTAGTAAAAATGTCAAATGTCTTGATTTTCATTAACCCTTTCAAGACAATTGACCACATTTTGTGGTTTGGCTCAATAACTTTTGATTCAGAGCTCTAAAAAATATGCCAGATGCAGGAGTAGAAAAAGCAAAAATTTCTACACACATTGTGTCCATTTTTGTTGCATGATCATATTGCATTTGATGCCAGGAATTTCAAAAAGGAGAATAAGCTTCATAATCCTTAAATTGGCAACACATTGAGAGGTTCAAAATCACTATTTTTTATCAAAATTGGCAATTTTTTCAACTTTTCGACTAAATTTCTAATGTTGTATATTGTTTTCAAAGACATTGCATTTTGTTAGAACCATGTAGCACTAAAAGAAAAATATTATTGTTGCCAATTTGAAGAACGAAATGTGATCAATTTAGCCTTTAAATAATTCCTGTCATGAAAGGGGGGTTAAACCATCAGCTGAACATAGCATCCCATTTCATTAACATTGCAACCTTTGGATATATGCCTCATTACAGATTATAACATTATCTTCATTAACAATACACACAAACATATTACACAAACTCTCACACACAAATTCACACACAAAAGCACACAATAATTATACCCTCCTGTGTGAATATGCAATGCGTTTCTTCAATTAGGAAGAATGATGTTGATAAATAGGGAAGTCCCCCAACAATTAAACTTTCAGACAGCTAATGCTAAAACACTAATGGAAATGAGTTGTTAAAAGCCATTTCTATGATCATGTTTTATATATCATGTAGATCTTCTTGTTGTTCATGTGCTGAGATTACCTGCTGAGTTAATGAATAAATATTTATTAAAATTCCCAAGTATATTTCCTCTTTGGTTGATCTACATGTACATCTACATGTAATGCGCTATTCATTTAACACATGTTATGAATAGCGGTCCTTATGAATAGTTATGAATAGCGGTCCTTATGAATGGAAGTCCTTATGAATAGCGAGGTAATTTGTCTGTGGTTTGCTCACTATGTAGAAGGACCGCTATTCATAGAAAACCGCTATTCATTTAGTCACACGTTATGGATAGCTTATGAATAAGTTGTCCTTATGAATAACAGTCCTTATGACTAGTAAGGTTACCCCTAATGTGGAAACAAAGTAATCATATGAAGGTGTTTTATGCAATAGATAATGTATGTGAATCATGTAGAAATACTCTTCCAAACATAATTATCTGAATGAATTAATAAGTTCAATTCCCAAACAATTTGTAGCATGTTGTTTACGAATCAAAATATCTCCTATACTTAAGCCTATGGGCATATATGTCGGCTCGCAAAGCAACAACAAATAATTCCTTACATGATCTTCACAGCAATTGACTTGAGATGTCTAAAGCTTATATATGTACATTTTCCATGGAGACCAGGCACAAAATACTGCTTTGCCGGTCAAATGAAAATGAACTAAATGAAATATTGTAGGGAAATTCTAAACAAATGATTTCCTCACTTGATCTACACAAGATATGAATACATTGTAATGCAGATAAGCTGTATATAGAGAACTTTTTTTAAGAGGGCCCAGATATAGAAACCTTATTTTTATAACATAATGTATAATTGTGTGACACTTCCAAAGTCAATATTTTGCCTAAAACATAAAGAAAAAGTAAGAGTGACAATACTGCTCATTACTCAGTACAGTGTAAGGTCACACTAACAATTATATCCCTCATAACTTATATTGAATGAAAACAAACAACAATCAAGTAGATCAAGAAAAAAGGAAGAAAGAAAAATAAACCACGAAGGTGCTTCCTACAAAACAAGGAATCAAGCAAAGGCATCTAAATGTCTTTTTGTGAAGCCTTGTAGCCAGCTATTTATACTCTTCACTTTCAACTATTGTTTGCTAACTGTGTTCTGTTTGGATTCTAAGACAATGCAAAGTAACATGATATTTCCATTACCTTGCCATATGTTTACCAAAAGTATATAACAGTTTGACAATGAATGGCAGTTTATTGGTTCTTTGAACTGTGGGGGCGTTTCTTTACTTATTTCATACCTTTGCATAGGTCCTCGCATTTTTAACTCTTACACCAATATCATGCAGTGCATATGACAAGACTTATCATTTTGGTGCTGCAAGGTACATGCACATTTCACTACATGTTGAAATTTGGAGTGTAATATTTTTGAAGAGATTAAAAAAGCGAAAGAGGTAACTTTTCAAGGAAATTTGGAGTGAAAGATTGAGAAAAAAATTCAAAACCAATTTGAAGTATTATCTAGAGCATTTAACCATGCAAAATAAACACTGAAGTAAATGTTGGTAAATATATTATTATAACATTTTTTTTATTAAGAAAAATAAGCTATTCTTTTTTAATTCATCAAATGATATATTTTCCCCCAAATTTCAAAATATTTTTTGCGAATCAATTTATGCACAATCGAACAGCTCATTTCTACATGATAACATTTGAAAAGCTCAATAGTTAAAATCAAATTTGTATTTATTTTTTATATCCAAAGCAGTGTCCAATTACTCCACAAGCAAGGAGTTGTTGTTTAATCCCTTCTACCCTGTCGCCACAAGACAATGCCCCAGTCATTCCGCAGACAATTACACAAGCGTAAAAAGATCTGTCTTCTCGGAGGGAGAAGCGAGAATTCCGAGAGGCACAGGAATGAGAGGCTTGGTAGCCGATCTTATCTCCGACCAGAATGTGAGGGGGTAAAGAGTGAGAGATGATAGAAGGAACCTCATTGCGTGGGCAGTAAAACAAAATCCAAAGATGGGAGATAAAGATGTGGCAGCATCATTTAGCTTGATCTTAATGGCTCACAGCCTCACATGTATCTATCTGATTGATAATTCAGTAAATCTTGTGAGGATTTAGTTTAATCTTGCTAGCAGGATGGCTAGAAAAGATGGATGAATATAAGTGAGGGAAGATGACATGATATTATAAAGGATATTAAAGGGTACCAATCACCAACAAATATTTTGCTCTGTATGTCAGAGGTTCAATGTTGTTATACTATATTCAAAATATGGGCTTCAGATATCAATTCTATGAAGAGATATTGCAATTTGAATTAAACTCTCTATAAACATAAAAGCGACTCATCAGTAGACTACTCGACGCACCCGTGTATGCGAAAGCCAAGATAAGGGTTCGCGCGGAACCAAACTCAGAGTTCGGTTTCGCGGGAGCACTTTCATGTTATCCTTTATTTCCTTCATACTCCTTAACTGTTGACCTGTAGAATATGCCAGATAAAATTCTTCGAGGTTGTTTTTATACTTTCTATCTGTACACAATTTATTTTTTCAGGTAATTGGTACACTTTAAATTTCAAATCAAAAAGAAAATGCTATTAAATACATAGAGCATGTTTGATCACAGCAATCATACATGTTGCATACATGCTGCATTATGATCGAAATGCGTCACAAAAATGTTAAAATTTAGATAATTACGGGGGATAAAGAAAAAAATATCTCAGAAACCTGTCGTTCATACATTGAATGAATGAAGAAAAAAAAGTGTATTCGCTATGATGGTGTTATTAGCCTTATATCATGCCCAAAACTACCATGAAAATATTATCAGCCTGCATGCTACTCGATCACTCATTCACTCACTCACACAGCTATGCGCCCCATATGTGTATACAGCTTGTCCCAACATCGCTGCATTGCGATTGAAATGCATCGCAAAAATTTTAAAATTTAGATAAGTATGGGTGATAGATAAGAAAAGAAACCCAGAAACCCATCGCTCAGGCTTTATTGTATGCAAGCAAAATTGCAGAAGTGGCGAAAAAAAAAAAAAAACGGTGTAAATATGAAGTTTACCAGCCATGTATTTTGTCAAGCACATTCACAACTACTGCATGAATGCTAATGAATATACAGTAGAGATCGGTGCGTCTATGTCTATACGCGTACGTCATAGGAGATAGACAATTTACAGTCCTTCCCCAATGTTTCTTTCCTGAAGTACTATCTTCACTGTGCTTATTTCTCCTTACTACTTTTGTGTCAATGCTTGATAATAGAATCATTTTATTCTTGGGGTTTTAAGCTTTCCGATGATATATAAATGTAATTATGAAGAAAATATATGAATTTCACTTTAAACAATTATATCACTTTACTTTTGAACTTTATGAAGGACTGGCCAGAGGGAAAACCATAGATTTTCTTACACTTCTTTGCATTTTCTAGGATAAATCTATCCTTGCATCACCCAATGACAACTCTATTTTGAAATAATTCATTCATGTATATGCCTAAGGCAGCTCTAGAGAACAATCAGTGAACTACTTAAAGGTAATAAATTGCAACATGAACAAATACTGCTCATAATACATCAAGCAGGAAGCACTAAAAATCCCCCAAAGAAAATTAAATCCTTTTGATAAATCAATCTACAATAATCTCATCAATTTCAGAAATATTTCTGGAGGAGAGTGACAGAAACTCTTGATCTTCTTTCATTTGTTTTAATTTACCAGGATCAGCTTGTCTTGGAAGATTACCATATCACCAAATGACAACTCCAATTGCACTGCATAATTTAACTGTCTCCATACAGCTTACAGACAATAATTTGAGAAAATTGGAAAAACATTAAGAGCGATGTCTCCCAGCTTGACATGTGAGCTTTCTTGTCGTTCTGCTTTCCTCGTTTTTGTCATTTACATCCTAGTTTTTCTTTCACTTTCTACTAATGAATAGTTAAAAAGTCCCTCTAGACAGAGTTTTCCCCGAATATCCATCACAATCTCTGGGACTATGTATCACAGGCTATCACCATGAAAATTACTCTAACAGATGGATAAAGGATTTTCAGGAAAAGCCTAAGGAAAAGTGATTTTTCATGAAAAAAATTCTGACATGCTAGTATTGTTATCACGAACAGTGAAACAGATTGTAACCCTAATACTAGAATAAATAAGAAGCTTAAACACAAGGAAGCATTTTAAGTAAAAGTGATATGAACATACAGCAATTTATGAAATATATTAATACCCCAGACTAATTATGCAAAAGTAAGACATGACTAATAAAACACAAAAATAACCTCATTAATTAAGAATACAGTTATCCTTGAACAAGAAGCAAAATACTTGTAACAATGACAGTACACAATGTACATGCAGATTTAATATTTTGAGAACACGGAACAATACAGACAATAAGTAGATAAACATGAAATGGTTTCAGTAGTTTTTTAGCTGCATATCCCTGAAGACCAATCAAAGTAATGCTGCATTTTCCTAACGGCATGCATTTGCCTTCATCCCACTGGAGTCAGAATGCTAGAGAACGAGATCATTCAAGGAGCGATCCTCTTTCCTAATTAAGTCATTCCTCACTAGAAGCTCAAGTCATCTCAATGGATAGGTCATTAGCCATAATCTGTATGGCTACTCATAACCAATTACACTGCCATCAAGATCACTAGGCATTCCATACTGTAATCTGATATATGACGATTCTTACTTACAACAAGTTTTATTCACTTAAATCCTAATTTGTTGACTTGTAATGATATTAGATCTTTTATGCGCTCAAACCTCAGTTATCGCATTAGTGACACAATTATTTTGATTAGTCGCAGTTCAAAGGAAACTTCAATCACACTGGCCTCTTCCTTCTTTCCTTATTTGTGGGTGTCATAATTTGCTTTATAATTAGTTCTATATGAATATACATATGAATGAGTTTTTCATAAAAATGTAACAACAACGAACATGAATCAATTCCAAAGCATTTCGGGGACATGTCATTTTTACTACTGTCATGATTTCTTTACAAACACATCTGCTAGGAATGCAATGGTATCCAGTCTATACATTTTTAATCTGATACAAGAACCCCAAATACATGTACATATTAAATTCTTCATTAGTACACACATATACACAGACATTTAGTTTTTAAAAAATCTGAAGAACAATACAATGAATGAAAAACAAAATATATTATGTAAGATATATATTGACCTAAATGTGGTAAGAATTAGCATGTAACTTGATAGCTCCACAAGTGCTCACCAAAACCTTTAGTCCAAAAAGTCATTTTACTTAAGAAGAGGATAAAAATATAAATAGGGGATGCAAAGTTGAAGGGTCACTTACCACAATGCCAGCCCAATATGGTGCATCCCTTGTCTTCAATGATGGGGTCATGTGCAGCATGGTTACTCCAAAAACAATCACAGTCACTCCAAGTAAAACCTGCAGTGTAATCAAACACACCGGTAAGGTGCAACACTGAATGTTGTACTTTTGCCTATTCACAAAAGTCTTCCTGACAGGCTCGCTTCGAGGCAGGTGCACCTCCGTGTGAAGTTCGTCCGCCGAATGTGAGGTCAAAACCTGTTGGGTCGAGTTGGGCGGGGTCGCGGAGGTGCAGTGCAGCTCTGGCGAACTGGAGCTACGGGAGCTACGGGACATCCGCAGCAGCGACAACGCAGCAGTGGTCGTCGACTGCGAGCTGTTTGTGGTGTTTGTTTCGTCCCCGCCATCGGTCATCTTTGTTTTTGTCATTTACGTGATCTGATTCCCTGTGTAGGTTTAAATGCTTGTTTTCCTTCTTGAGAACTTGAAATCGTAGAACAATGTAAGAATGAAGTACTCCATGGTTACTAGCCAGAAGGAAGGCTGGTCAAAATCATGTTCTATAATCCATGACCGCCAGCTTCAGCTATTCCTGGAAATGAGACAAAAACAAGATTTTTTTTTCAGGAGGCTTGCAGGCATGCAACATTATTTACAACCTTAAGTTTCTAAGATAAGTTACTGTAAATGAAAGCAAACATACATTGGATGGTTCATATCTTGCTAGCATATTGATATGCACTGAATTCTTTGACTTTGCACAAAAATGTAGAAATTTGAATATTAGAAAATCTTTTTATTCTTGAGCCAAATTTAGTGCTTATAATCCAATATATTACTTTGATATTCCATCATGTACTGTTAGTATCTTTTTGCTGGAGGGTTCTTAGATGAAGCAATATGAAAAACCAGCTTACATTACTCAGACAGGTTATATTCTATATATCCCATCATCTCTCAATGAATATTCAGTTCTTTCATCATCCCAAAGTCTTTCCAATATGATATGATAAAGACTGTTTAAAATGAAGATGAAACAAGATTTCCTTATCATGAAATTCCAAAAAAATTAATCTTTGCGATTCTATTATTGGAGCCATATTAATTCATATCCAAATTACACTTCAGTGGACTTTTTCTTTAACCGCTGCTACCTGGACAGAGTTCTAGCTAGAACCATTCACCATACATGCTAGACATATAGATTCCCATGCCTGCAGGCTACTCAGATAAAGAATACTTCTCCCTCTCCATACCGTCAAACATTTCTTTGCTTTGCAACACGGGCTAGATTTCAATCTGCGGTGCTGACAGACTTAAAAGAAACATGAGAGCAGAGCAGTATTGGCGGGAACTCCGATGGCAATATGTCGCCCCAATTCTTTTACAGATCCATACTATTTCGGAAAATGTCGAAGGTACAGAAATCCAATAATGTCACGCAAGCAATAAAAATTCTTCAGTCGTATTGAAGAGTTTACTATAAACTGCAAGAATCATAAGGGCTTTCTTGTCTCCTTCTGATCTCTCTCTTTCGATTTTCTCCTCATCATCTAGCTTCCTTTCTCTGTCGCCAAGTGAGTCTGTCTGCTTTTTTCTCAGTCTTGTCCATCTCTATCTTTCTCAAGATTTAATCATTCTTTCATATTCTTCTCAACTGAATTGTTTCCAATATTATTTCGAATTCTAGCTCTCTCTCTCTCTATGAATATTTTGTTAAGTATGTTTGTACATGAGTTATAGGTTTGCAAATTTTCTGGCTGTCTATCTTATTTCTCCCTCAGATTAAAATACCTGAAATGGTGAATTGCCTGGACAAATATGGAGCCTAACTTTTACATCAAGTCAATGTAACTGACATGGAATCCACAATCCACTGGTATCAATTGACCATCAGAACACTACACAAAATTTCCTTGAAAAAAAGCAAATAACCCAAAAGTAAATGAGAAAACAGTGAACATAAAGTCATAATGCTTATTGGAATACAAAATCTTTTTTCTATTATAAGGCCATGTTTTTATGCAATATATTATGTAATTTCAAAAAATATCAACCATCCAGGTTTTAAATGAAGAAAATTTGTCTCAGTTTCCAAAGAAATAGACAACATAAAATTGAGAGAGAGAGAATATATTCAGTATACAAAAGGGCAAGAAAAAAGGTCTAGCATAGTAAATTGGATAGTCTGCATAATTTCTAATACATAAATTATGAACATTTAATCTGAATCTACAGGAAAAAATCTTGAAGAAGACAAAACTGATAAAACACAAGGTATGCAAGTTAGATAAAGAGCATCTAAAGCTAGTTGAGATAAATCCATTAGATTTTATAATGAAGGGTCACCTCTAATGTAATTTTTAAGCTATAAATCATTGTGTTAAATGACAGTACAATGTCAAATTATTATGATCGGATAAAGGAGAAGAGTCATAGAGGCTTCATGAGATGAAACTGTCTCCCTGAGAATGCACAAGCTAGTCAAAGCAATTTCATCTCATTCTGAAGGTATAGTGGGATTAATCATCAAAGTGTATGCTACTGCTTGTCACATAACATATATCAATGCCTGCTCCGAGTAGTTCAATATCCTCTTCTTCTATCTTCCCCAAGTTGCATTAAACAGAGAAGACGAGCATTCTATGTTCTATACTTCAACACAAACAAGTATCTATCTATACTTTAATAGATCTATGATAATACTCCTGTAAGGATAAAAGGATTCTAGTAAAATTTGTAAGGCTTCATAGGCCTCGTGAAAGAATTTTTTTTATATGAACTGACAAATAGAAACTTACAGATCTTCGTTAATGCTGTGACTCTTGTTTGTATAAAAGTCTCAAAATTTATGTGATTCCTTTACGGTGTCCGTAATGGGAAAAAAGATGAACTCCTCACATGAATTTTGACAGTTCTTTGCTGTATCCGACTGGAATTTCAAAACAATGGTAACACACACATATATTTAAATGAAATATGAGTCCTGCAACAGATGAGGATGCAACACCAGCATTCAAGACACTTTCACTCCTAATAGTCCTTGGGATGTTCATCCAAAATTTATGGGTGGTTGTTGAGAAAGCAAAAGGGAGCTTAACTCCCCATCAACGAGTCCTCAAATTGAGTAGAACACGGAATCAATCAGGAGGAATGCCTCACATTGGCCGATCAGTGAGGATGCCCTCCGGCCCAACGAGATGGAGAGATGGGATTAGCCGGAGACGGTTGGCATCTCACCAGGAGGAAAACCACATCACCATCACTAGAGAGGCGAGCTGGTGCAACAGCGAAGCCAAAGCGATGCATCCACACTCTACGCTGACTAGGGAACTGAATGACATGCATGGCAGCTCTGCTCTCTATGCCTCATAGGTCGCCGGTCAGAGACAGACAGAGAGAAAGAAAGAGAGAGAGAGAAAGATAGCTGCATGCATTAATTGACATGTGTATACTGCATTGGCCTAAGCAGTGACAATACTAATATGTGTACTGTAGTAGCTTGCATTGAATACAGTTGAGGAGTGATGAGAGAGCGTATAAGCAAGGAAACGTAACACAAGGATCGGTTGGAAGAAACTCATGTGAAGCAATGGGGGGGGGGGGTGGAAGAATGAAATATTAAAGGCTTCTCTATGAGGAACAAAATCACAGTGGACTGAAAAAAAGCATTCTCAAGAAATTAACAACATTATAAATAAAATATATTTAGTTCATATTCATATTGGCATTATATTAATATGATCCTACTTTTTTGTACTACCAAGGAGTGTTCTGTGATAACTCCTTGGTACTACATGATGATCAGTTCATTTTACTGACATTGTATCACTGCTTTAATGAAAGTTTATTGTACTTCAAATGAGCGCATTATTGCATGTGAAAATTAAAGCCACTCATTTTGTTCATAATTACTAGTGCTCTCATTGTGGTTTAGCCCTACAACACTCATGCAGTTCATTTATGTTTGAGGATAATGGTCTTAAATTAGAATAAATGAAGAGAGGAGAGATTGGATTACAATTATACCTGCACTCACAGCATGTCCATTATCTGATTACATTGATGAATAAATCACTACCAAGAGAGTATTGGTAGAAATAAATAGAAAGAGAGAGACAGGTAGACAGACAGATAGGGAGTTAGACATCAAAGAGAGAGGGAGGATGAAAGAGAGAGAGAGAAAGAAAGAGAAAGGGATAGAGAGTTAGTTAGTTTTTGATAGAGAAAAAAGGGAGAGAAAAAAGTGAGAGAGAAAAACTTAAAAACAATAACATAAAAGTAATTTACAGTTCACCCCAATTCCTTTCTACATTTTTATTCCAAAGATTCATATACATACTAATGCAGTATCAGGTTAAATAATAGCACCTTACTATTCATAAAGATTCCTTTCTACAGTTTATTCCAAATACTTGGCAATTTCAGCAATTACACAGGAATTAGCTATGGAAATGAGAGAACTCAGTGATCAATAGGTCAACAAGACTCAATATACCAAAAGTGAACCTACAATGACACAAAGGCAAATCTGTACCATATTGACCAGTCAACCCTCTTTTTATCTGTCTTCAAGACAAAAACTCCCATGAAATTTGATATATTATTATGCCATATACTTACTTCACATTTGCTGAATTTATTTCTCCAATATGCAAGGCAATATGTACATAATTTATAGCTAGAGTGTGTATTAGGTCTAATAGCTTAATGCTGTATAGCCTAGAGGACATACTATGGAGTCTTCTAACTAGCATTTCGACACTCTCTCCATCTAGGGGCTTGACCTGTAAATCTCATTGTCCTTCTCCTACAACGTCCCTCAAGTGGGTAGTGCCTTACATCCTGTCTACCACTGATGCATATCTTAGGAGAAAACATATGAGAGACAGAGGGAACATTCACATCCCATCTACTATACCGGCACAATCCTAGGATGAAAACATCTTATACACAGAGAGATATCTTAAGGAGGGAACACTCCCATGCCATCTACTTCCGATGCATTCCCTAGATGAAAGCATCTTACCAAGAAAGAGAATATCGAGGAATATCGAGAAAGACTAAATGATCTCAACAACTTCTTCCTATGAAATCTGGAATTTGCATAAAGTTGATGTGGTGTAATTCAAATATAATATATTCTAAGTAAGAAATCAATGATTGGGAGCGAGAAGAGCTTAAACTCAATGCTAATGAATATGAGTGGGCATCCATAAGGCTTTTACAAGATAACAAAATCTATATGCAAAAAAAAAGTGGTAGATAATAATTGAAAAGGGGAGTAACGCATGCATAAAAATAGGATATTTTGAAATAGAAATTCAAAGAAAATTCTTCTCCAAAATTGTAAGAGCTGAGATTATGATTTGAACAAATGCTTGAACATATTTTTTTGTAGTTATCAGTTAGGCTGTCAAAAATTACCTTTATATCTTGAGGTGCCATATTTCACTGATATATCGCTTAATTTGTAAAAGAATACGGTTGAATAATATCCATGTTTGAAGGAAAAGATAGATCAATTTTTTTAATAGTAATGGTATGACAGTGAAGTAATGTTACTCTCTATGCAGTCTCAACATGACTGTATTCGTGATGGCAATGAATAGCATGAGACCTTAGGAAATAATTGAAGTGATTATTTCTCATCTCATTGAACTAAGTGGTAGGATGTCATTCATGAGTATACTCAGGCATAGATGGTAGGAGGGGGAAGTCATGAAGGAATATGCCTGAGAGATTTTCTCCTTTAAAAGCTTTCTCTCCTACTTTTATACATTTGACTAAAGACAAAATTCAGTTCTAGTAGTGCAAAGGAAATAGAATGAAACTTGTTGAATGAATATGGCATTATATTGATCTATATGTATCAAAATATACATGAGCCAGATGTTCCTTTCGTGATTCCGGAATAATTTTAGCCTAAATATCTAAGCAAAACCCTAGAATGGTGTTTTGTTTTGTTTTACTTGTCTTTTTGGAGGTAACTTATTCAGCAGAAGCTAGAGTAGTCCAATCTTACTATCAATCAAAACACACTGTGTGAGTGTATAAAAATATGAAACCAGAAAAATTTCCACTACTTTAAATGATGCTGCCTTTGGGGGATATACCAGGAGTTTCTCATCTGCAGTCCTGCAAAATATTCCAGTAATATAATGAAGTGGAAGTGAGCAGTGCTAAAAAACAGGAAATCTTGCCACTTTATTCCTCTGACGACGGTCTGAGCAATCCATCAAAATCCAGCTTATTGTCATGCATGATTTGATGAGAGGAAACGGCGAGAAGAGAACCATGTGATGGGATTGGAAATCAAGAAAGGCAGTATCTCTCACAAAGGGTCGTGTGCCTGGTAGAAGGGAGTTAACAGGAGTAATTCCCCAGTGAAAGCCCTTCTTCCAGGAACATGATGATATCCAAGAAAATACCCATACATAAATTATATTCATCACCACTTGGAAAAGCTAGATTAGGTAGAACTACTCCTCCATCTTTATTTCCAAAATATTGGGGTGTGCAAAATATAACTGTCACCAAGTAAGATGGAACGGTGATTTTAATTTATTAATGTTTGAAGAAAGAGAGAGACAGAGAGAGTTCATTTCTCCTCTGATGTATCTGGAATAAAATAACATCTCGCTGAAACCTTCCTTCTCATTTTACCTTTTTACAAGTAAAATAATTAACCAAGAATGGTTAAATTTACAAATTTAAAAAAAAAAATCAATCTGGTTGATTGACAAAGGTATTTACTAATGGAAGTACTGCTACTATCCAACTAGTCTCATTAAATATCCCATTAAAATGCAGTCTGATGTTATTGAATAGTGTGTTTTTGGTCAGACGAATTGCATTAAATTTACAACATTTGGTAACCTCATATAGATTCAAAGTTAAAGTTCATATTTTTTACAAGCTTTCAAATTACATTCAGATAGTCAAGGAATTTACTACTTCTATATACATGTAGTCTTCAATAGGCAGCTCTTTGTGAAAGAGAATCATTTCAATTCAAGGTTGAATCAAGTAATGTCAATGAACCTCCTCCTCAATTTACACAACCCACATACATATAATTCAATAGATATTCTACAATGACTCGTTCCAAATTTAGTTTCATATACAAAATGAACTAAAATATACAATTGTATTGTATTTGCACATGATAATGTATAAATAATCTTATGCCTAAAGAAAAATGGAAAGCCAGTGCTATGCAGTGATGAAGTAAACATATTAAAGAGGCAGTTGAGTTCTGGGAAACTGAAAAATAATTTGTGAGCTTTCTAGTTAGGTGGGCTGTACTTCAAGTACAGACCACCTTATGTTTTTGTACGATTTTTTCTTTATTTATTATTTATTTTTATTTCTACCCACTTTTTTGTATGCACAATATCTCCAAAATGGCTTATTCAAATGTATTCAAATTTGGTACGATGGTATATATGGTTATTGCCTTAGCACAGAAATTTTTTCAACATAGTCAATGCATTGTCACGTCATCTAGGCGCCATTTTGTAAAATTCTGACATATGCTATATCTCTGCAATACAAAGTCATAACATAGCAATATTTGGCATGATGCAAGTTAATTAAAAATGAAATTAATTGAACATAGGATGCGTGCGAGTATGCGCGCGTCGGTAAAGTTGCGCGCGTGTAAAAACTGAAAATGCTCTAAATGGTCTATAATCAATTTTGGGCATGTTTAAGGTCATTTTAAACATTTCAAAATTTTCTGTGTGCGCGTGTCAGTGGCCTTAAGTTCCGTATACAGCATGAAAATGACTTATCTTGAACTGTTTTAGCATTTTAATTGATCCTACATGATTTCTAAAATATTTTCTTAAACGCATGCATATGCGTACGTACATGCATACGCGCGCAAACGGTAAATATGCCTTAGATTGACTGGAATAGACAGCATGTGTTACAGGGCATTGTTGAACATTTGCAATTGGTGCATGCATTATAACTCCTAGTATGCGCACATGTGCATTACCCGCATGCGCAAACATGTAGAAATGCTTTTATTGGTCTATGATTGATTCTAACGTTGATTGCGCATCATTTTGACATCTTAATACACTGTACTGTGCATGCGTCAAAGCATTTATGTAGGAACATGCCTACTTCATACTTCAATATTATTACTCTATCGCATTTCAACTCTTCCACAGCCCACCTGTATAGTTGTACTTGTTCAACTCTAGTTCTTTTTATGTCAGTTTGGAAGAACATCATAGAAGAAATGTCCCTTGAAAAGGATAATGAGGATTGCTCTTCAAATGCCCTCATATTCAAAATAGGATGAGAAATGGCGGAAGTGTTTGGGCCGAACATTCATGCCATACATGTGCACAGGCCCATATATCCATTTCTGTGTGCAGTGCATGTGCTTTTCTGCAAGATCTTAGGCCAATTTCTTATCATTTTGATGATTCCAAAACCTCACAGTATACACTGATGCTTATGAAGACATAATCAACCAATCCCAATTGCTTTGAGACAATTTCTTTCATAACGTAATCACATAACCAGAACCCAAATTTATCTTTAAAAAAAAATCAAAACAAATTGACCTATTTGACCTGCATTTGGCCTAGTTTACATATTCTACTTTATTGACTTTTATATGGTGATGCATACAGGAAACAAGCTTGAGGTTTTATTTCTCAAGGACCGACAATATGGACATACAAAGACACAATATACAGAAAACCTGAAAACATTGTGCCTCTTCCTCCAATCTTCATCAGAGGAGGCATAAATGAATTTTTCATGGTTTGAATAAATTGAAAATGAGGGTACTTTTGTACAATCTATCTCAAAATCTTAAGTTGATAATAGCTGTTCCCCGATGCATTGATTTGGAATATTTATTATTAATCCTAACTGCGTCATACTGGAGAGGTTCCTTGTTTGTTCATGCAATCTGATTGTTATTCCCAAAACCCTAATGAGTGCTTCATACAAGAATAACCCCCAAACAAATTTGATTGCGCCTCTATATTTAGGCCAGCGATGTGCTTATACAACATCCCACTCTCACTTTCTCCACATCTGTCTGTCTTCCTTTTTCTTATCTTTCTCTCTCTCTCTCTTTCCTCTCTCCTTGTCTATCTATATTTCTTTGTTTCTCTCTTCCCCTATCTCTCCCAGATCATTTGT
This sequence comes from Heliocidaris tuberculata, assembly GCA_025618425.1. Classification (NCBI taxonomy): domain Eukaryota; kingdom Metazoa; phylum Echinodermata; class Echinoidea; order Camarodonta; family Echinometridae; genus Heliocidaris; species Heliocidaris tuberculata. The sequence continues at coordinate 71,863,122 of CM046832.1, read as the reverse complement.
GAGTTTCTCTTGCCCTCCCTCTATTTCTCCTCTCTTTGTCTGTCTGTCCGTCTGTCTGTCTGTCTCTGTCATCCCTCTTCCCAAATCTCCTTTCCACCTCTCTCATTCTCTGGATCTTTCTCCCCACCCCCACTTTCTCTCTCCTCTCTCTCTCTCTCTCTCTCTCTCTCTCTCTCTCTTTGTGTGGCAGTATGTATGTCTGATCTGATATCTGTGTACCCTTCTCTCCCATTTCTGCCCTTTCTCCACACATCTACTTACATCTTCTTCATCTCACTCTATCTCTCTTTCTCTGTTCCCCCCTCTACAAGTTATTAGGAACCACCAGCAAGAGTGCTCAATCTTCGAATTATTGGCCAGACGCCACAAGTTCATGCCTGTGCAGTCTTTCCTCACATATTTACATAGCAATGTTTCCCGACCGTGAAGCAATAATTCAAGGTGATATTGTAATGTGCCTTCAAAAATGGCAGCGACTTTATGCTCCTACCATCATTACGCTTTATTAGATATGATGACCTTTTCCTTTGCTGTAAAAATGTGCGCACAATTACGAACTGGTCAGACTCCACAGTCCGTCTGCTTTCTGCATATGATTTTCTTAAGAAAGAGAGACGAGAAAGAATTTGGAAGGTTGCTTTTTGGCAGGATGTAGATGTAATGGAGCGATAAAAGACTTTTGCAGACATTGATGTCTTGGGGAGTGATATAGTTTATGAGCTATGTAGCCAAAGGGGAGCAATAGATTGAGGGAGATAGATCCTCAAATATATAAAAACTGAACTGCATTAAACTCACAATATTCCTGTCTATGCAGATTCTTATACTTGTAACTGGGCAAAGTCCAAGGTATTTGGTCATTTTGATGTCCCATTCATAAAGTATAATGGAGTTATGGATGTATACTGACATCAAATATATATCAGCTCTAGTGGAGCTTTTTTCTTAATACAATCATCAGAAATAATAATTATCTTAGATGTGATCAGGGCCAGGTTCGAATCTCAGTCACGTCTTTCGGATGGTGATGTTAAAGGTCGGTCCCAGACGTAAATAATCATATCTGATTGATACAAGTCTGTCAAAACTCACTTACACATACACACACACACACACACCCGCACGCACACACACACACACACACACACACACATATATACACTCACCAAGATAAGGGTTTGCGCGGAACCCCACTTGGAGTTTTGGTTCTGCGCATGCATCTTTATGTTAATCCTTATTTCCTTCATACTCCTAAACTGTTGACCTATAGAATGCGAGATAAAGTTCTTTGAGGTTGATTTCATACTACCTAGTTTCTAGAGGTACACAAATCATTTTTGAGGTGATTTGTACATTTTAAATACTAATATATTGGCCATGAGATAACACAAGCTTTAGCATGGAGAAAAATATTCTCTTAAAAAAAAAAAAATTTGTAATAATAAACTGCACCCTTTGATCCATGTATCTATGTCAAGTCCATACAAAAGATCAAATGCAAAATTCCTCTTTAAACACACTAACAATAACCTTTTCATTCAAAATTACTAGTGAAGTTTGTTCCAACATTTAGGAATAGATTTACATGGCATTAACCCCCCCCCCCCCTCAAGAAAACTTTAACAGAGTTCAATACTGCCTTTAAACTCTAGAGACACATTAGAGAGTAGTCCCAGCATGGCTAGCAGCAATGCCAGTATGAATGATAACACTAGTTACTAATGCATTCATTCCATCAGCAGTCTTATCCAACAAGCCATTAAGAGATTCCCATTTATCTTTCCTAGCAGATAATTAACGATAGCCTTTTTGTGAGGTAGCTAAGAATAGCAGGAATGTGTGTGGCATCCTGTTTGGTAAATAACTGCTGAAGACAACATTGATTATCAAGATGCACTAGAATAAGATTGGTCTAAAGCTTAGCATTGATGGAAAATCTTTGTATTTTTGATCATTAAGAAATAGCAGCTTTTCCATTTATCATTTGTGTTATATAATTGAGGAATCTTCTGGAAGGAAGTTATTTTCCAGTTCTCTTTATGTATCTATGCATGAACATAGACATTTCTAGAACAGAAATCATTATTCATATGTGAAAAGTCAGTGTACTCTGTAACAGTGAAAGAATCATCAATTACATAGTAAATGATGCACATCCAGTAGAGGAAGAACATTCTAGATCATTACATTATGTGTGATATGCATTTATTTAGATAGTTAAGAAATAGCAGCTTTTCCATTTATCATTTGTGTTATATAATTGAAGAATCTTCTGGAAGGAAGTTATTTTCCAGTTCTCTTTATGTATCTACGAACATAGAAATTTCTAGAACAGAAATCATTATTCATATGTGAAAAGTCAGTGTACTCTGTAACAGTGAAAGAATCATCAATTAATAATAATAAGATGATCTTTGAAGGTAGAGGTTTGCATGGTGGTACTGGTAACGTTGAGAAGGCTTATGGTGCACCATGTGGTTAGTCCTGAAAAGGACTGTTGAGTAAGAAGAGGAAAGTGGAGAAAAGTGAAGAGGAGAAGAAACGGAAAGGCGAGATAGAAATTAAGAGAATGTAGAAGTATTCTTTCTTGAAAGTGTGAAGTCCTGAAAAGGAGTGTGAAGTCCTGAAAAGGAGTGTGAAGTCCTGAAAAGGACTGTAAACCAGATGAGAAGGCTGAGAGTGGGGAAGACTCAATGTTTCGGACAGGTTGACTGTCCGTCATCAGGAGTGACGGACGGACAGTCAACCTGTTGAGTCTTCTCCACTCTCAGCCTTCTCATCTGGTTTAAATTCCTTTTCAGGACTTCACACTTTCAAGAAAGAATACTTCTACATTCTCTTAATTCCTATCTCGCCTTTCCATTTCTTCTCCTCTTCACTTTTCTCCACTTTCCTCTTCTTACTCAACAGTCCTTTTTAGGACTAATGACATGGTGAACCGTAAGCCTTCTCAACATTAATAATAATAATAATAATGGCTACTTATATAGCGCTCATGAGCATCACGCTCATGGCGCTTAGACATTATTACCCTGGTTATAGCCAAGCCGCCAGTGTAACTAGCGCTCAAGCATATCAGATACCCATTTACACCTGGGTAGAGAGTGGCAAATGTAGATTAGAGTCTTGCCAAAGGACGTTAGTGCCATGGTAGGATTCGAACCCCGTACCTTGTGATCTGCAGTCTGGTGACTTATCCACTAGACCATAACACCTCTACATTTACATAGTAAATAATGCACATCCAGTAGAGGAAGAACATTCTAGATCCATTACATTATGTGTGATGTACATGTGTATGATCAAGGAGTTCTGTGATAACTCCTTGGTATGATAGTAACAATGTACTTACATGTTGTAACCTGTTGACTATCTGACCTTTGCATGAACTTCTTAGTAAGAGTGAAACATTGCAATGAGTCTATGAATAGATCATTGCAATCCCCTTCTTTTGTTTGTTACAACTAGAAGTATGTAGAACTTCCCAGAGAGTTCCAAACCTTCATGAATGTTGTAGTAGAAGGTAGAAAATTCTAGTTAAGGGTTGAGATTGTATATAAGCTGGCAGCTTGCACAGAAATGTCAGCATTTATACCTAACACCGTGGAGCATATATTGCATAAATTCTCAGTTATCACCATCTGATATTGATTATAGTAATATCAACCTGTGGAGATCATCTTGGACCTCGTCTTTGACATCATCATTGACATCATATTTGACATTGTGTTCGACATCGTGGTCGACATCATTACTGACATCGTGGTTGACATCGTATTCAACATTGTCATCAACATCGTCGACATCAATGCCTTCCTGAATTACCTTGGTCATTCTTCGGCTGGATCTTCTGGAATCTTCGTTTACCAGTTGGACACCATACCATTTGAATTTTCTATTGGGATATATCATTGTGATTTAGCAGCCAACTTACTCTGCACTTCAAGAACATTCTGGACTTATACCTTGCATTCATATTCTGCGGATTAGGAGTTTCCCAGCTGAGAAATTGTAAGTCTTTGCTACATGTACTGTATTTGTAACTAAAATTTGTAATCTCTTTATATCATGTCATACTAAATGTTTGTAAATATTCAAATTAAACCATATATCATCTAAAGTTGCTATCTTTTGTTCGGTTCTTATCTTTTGAGGATTTTGGATCGTAACATTTGTTTCTCACTAGGGGGGACACAACAACCTACATTTTAAAGTTTCGTTGTCTCAGTTACTTCTTCCATTTCCGATACCTTGATTTTGCATTATATACTTATACTGCACATTGGAATACAACCCCAGATAACTATCTCCTTAGGATAACTACCCTGAGGACAATATCCATTAAAAACTATCCCAAGTTTAGTCCCCGGACCAACTCCTTAGACAATAGTTAAAAATATCCCCAGATACATTAACTATCAGGTTTATTGTCCCTGGTGGTAGTTGTCTGTGAGGTAATTATCTGTGGGCAACTTGTCCTAGGTGCAGGCATATTGCTTTGTGGGAAGTAGTCCAGGTGATAACCTGGGGGTATTTGTCCATAGGGTAGTCTAGGGTAGTCTGAAGGGGAGTAGTCCAGGGTAGTCTGAAGGGGAGTAGTCCAGGTATTATTTTTCAGGGAGTAGTAGTATGGGGGGTGGTAGTACGTGTAGTAAGGGGTGGGAGTCAAGGGAGTAGTATTCTGGGGGAGTTTTTCAGGGAATAGTAGTATGGGGATAGTAGTCAAGAGGATAGTAGTCAAGGGGATAGTAGTCAAGGGTAGTAGTCAAGGGGATAGTAGTCAAGGGGATAGTAGTCAAGGGGATAGTAGTCAAGGGGATAGTAGTCAAGGGTAGTAGTCAAGGGGATAGTAGTCAAGGGGATAGTAGTCAAAGGGATAGTAGTCAAGGGTAGTCGAAGGGGTAGTAGTAGTATGGGAGGTGAAGTTTTATAAGGGCAGTGGTCTGGGGGTGGCAGTCTATAGAGAGCAATAGTCCAGGGTAGTAATTTAGCATATTCATCTCGGGTAGTCCAGGGGGTTCCATTAGGTAGTAGTCTGGAGAAGTTCTCTTGTATTAGTAGTATTTTGTCACATATGTTTCCAATCTCATAATAGATAACTTTGTTAAAGTTAATTATTGAGTCTAATTAGTATTAGGATCACACCTAATATCAAATAATGGTACTCTAAATACTTTACTTTTTTTTTCATCCATTATACTTAGTAATGTATTCGACTCAAAATTAACAAATACCTTGCACTTGTTCAGTACTTGATGGTTTATGCATTATTTGACTTAATTACTAGGTATGTGGTAGAATCTGTACTTCCTAGCTTCACGTTTAATTGAAAGGGACTCAATCAAGAGATGTAATTCAAGTGAAATCCAATATATCTGCAAAGAGCTCCGTTTCAACATCTAGCTAATGATTAAACACACAGCCTCCTACTATACGACAAATATTGGCAATGAGGTTGGTATTAGCAAAGTATTGTGCACAAGCTGAGCTCAGATTCTAGCCAATGATTGAATGTTAAATTGTTTATATCGCAGCTGTGTGTGAAAAGCAAGCTGAGATGGGCTGCTGTCAATGTAGCTCTGAGTGGCTATTAATTAACATCACGGATCCTAATGGCAACAGGATTTAGATGCATGATAGACGATTGCTTTGGGCCCCCAAATGGGGCTTTTCAATCACATCGAATAGGTTTCATGTACTCAGGATGCTCCCACAGGGATGATGTAGCATTTAATTCATTGGAAATTGTAAATTATTGGTGGTTTCTGTGGATCTGTATATAAAATGGATCTCATCATGATTGATACCTCATATACAGCGGCTCAATGGATGATAAAAGCAGCTTTGTATCTGATCATGTATGTCCATGCATGGGTGTGTATATTAGAGCAATTATTTATCTGAACTAAAGTTTAGTAAATAATACCATTTTCATATTCACTGCCAAAAGCGTATTTAGTCCGGACTAAGTCAGAATCAACAGTTTCTCTGGTCTCAACCCCCCCCCCCCCCCCATTTGTTCCTGCACTATTTATATCGCGCCGAGAAGGTCTGCGGATAGCGTTCATTTTACAAGTCAATCCATTTCTGGTCAGGACTAAGTCCGGATTCAAACCTGATGGAGAATTCAATCAAGAAGTCAAGAATAAGAGGGTATTGATTGATGCTGATAGCGTTCATAGTAGCTTTTGGATCCCAACTAAGTCCCAACTTAGTCCGGACTTACTCCACTTCTACCCCTAATATGAAAAGGGTATTGGAAACACAATTTTTGAAACAATGAAAAAATAGTTAATGAAAGAAGGGTTAACTATTTTAATTAAATGAATAATTGATATTCATTGCAATTGCTTCACTCAATTTCCACAAGAGTGAGAGGAACACATAAGAAATCTGTAATATTACCCCAAAAAATTATCTGTAACAACTGCACATCTTGGCAAAAATATATATACTTAAAATGGCAGTGCACATTTGTATACCAAACAATCCCTCCTTAATCACTTACAAAATATAATATCTCATTTCCCAAATTATTATTGATGATTAGGCAGAGTACAAAAAACATTACAATCAAGCCTGAAATACCAACCTCTTCTAATAACTACATTACAAATGATGAAAATATTGTAAACCCCAAGATTTAATTGAAGGTATTTCTATCGACAGCTTCAGTCTCAAGCTAACATTGCTATCCAAACAAAGTTTTCCTTCAGCAATGGTAAGACAGACAAGGTCAAAGAAAATGGACATGAATATAAGGGAAAGTGTGTGAGAGAGATGTTGAGAGCTCAATTAACTCCATTTCAGTATTTGTTCCCTGTAAAGTGGGTCACAAGAAGAGCTGTAGAACTTTCCTTCTATTTCTTTAATATCCATCGACTTTTTCCCAGGGTCATTTTCTTATCTTCCTCAACTTTGAATCCATTTTTGCTACCTAGTCAATTTGTATATTTTTTTCGTTTCTTTTTCTCTCTCATAATGTCACGATTCATTGCTGTCCTTGTTCTCAAGTTTTCATTGATCATGTTACATTTAGGGTGCGTTCAAGCCAGAATCTAGAAGCTAGAATCACAAACATGAATCACAATACAAAACGCCGTTTTAAAACACGGTTTCTTGTGGAGAGCGTTCAAGCAATTTCACGTCAACGCTGATTAGCTTTGCATTTATGCAGCCATGCTGCGCAGTTAGACCCAAGAAGGAAAGGTCAACTTTTCCTTCTTTGTTACACATTTTCTTCTTTCATCTTCTTCTTTTTCAAAAATATTTCATTATATTACTCTTTATTTTTAGCCTTCTAACATATTTTTGGGGTATCATTCGAATGCATTTTAGTTTTCTTTCATCTTTTCTTTCTATCTTTCCTTCTGTAATTTTTTTCTCTTTCTATCTTTTCTTATGTTATTCATTGTTTCTTCCTCCTATCATGTTTTTTTTCTTCTTTTCCTCATGTTTTCCATATTTTTCTTCTTTCATCTTTGCTTCTATCATGAACTTTGTATTTCTTTATCTGTACTCATTTATCTTCTTCTATCTTTCTTAGTGTTATTCTTTGTTTTATGCTATCGTTTTCTCCTTCTTCTTTTTTTTTTTTGCTGTTTCTTTTTATTCTTGCAATTTTTCATCTTTTCATTCATCCTTTTTCATGTATCTCTTTACTTTTTCTTTCTTTCCTTCTCTTTCTATCTATTCAGTATGTTATTCTGCTTTTATTTTCCTTTCATGTTTTTTTACGTCTTTATAATCTTTCTTTTATGTTATTCTTTGATTTTATATTCTTTTCATTTGCTCTTTCTATCTTTCCTTATTTCATTCTTTGTTTTGATCTTTCTTTCATCCTCTCTTTCTCTCTTTCCTTATCATTTGTCTTTATTCTTCTTTGCATCTTCCTTATGTTATTCTTTGATTTTATATTCCTTTCGTTTTCTCTAATTGTGTTTCCTTATTTTATTCTTTGTTTTTATCCTCATCTTCTTTCTTTGTTTTCCTTTATTGTTCTCCTTCTCTCATCTTTTCTTCTACCCAATGATGTCATAGAATCATGACTGAAATCTCCACTGTGTTATGCAATTTCAGCAAACGTGTTTCTGGCAGAAACGTGTTTCAAAACACACCTTTTTCTGCGTTTCAGTTTGGTGATCTCAAAATCGTTAATTTTTACGACAGACAAAAAAGTGCATGAACGCAACCGTGTTGTAAACGAATAGTCTTTCAAAACCTAGATTCTGGGCAAAAAATGTTTGTATGAAAGCAGCCTTAGGTGTAAGAAAACTTAATCGCAATAAGTAAATGATCTTGTATGCTGCACATATTTCATTCATCCAGTCTTTAATGATCTTTTTTTAATACATATATTACACCTTGAAATCTCTCCTTTCTTGCAATGTTTATTCATAAAATCACACCTCTTCTTTAATATGAGTTCCTTCCCTGTCTGCCATTCTTCATATTGTATTTCAATCACACCTTGTACACTAACAACTCAAACACAGCAAACATAGTTTGAGAGTGCCCTCAATAAATTTGTCGCTCCAGTAAAGAAAACTCACGTTTACTAGCCATGCATAACCCCTTTTATAAATTGAATTAATTTGTGGAACATTTGGCAAATTTGCTGTCTAAACTCAAGCCACCGTCCCTGTTTGAACTAGCTTCTTTCTCTCTCCTTTAGCCTGAACCGAAGTGCATTTGACTTTATATCACGTGCAGTTAGTCAAAGGAAAGAAGGAGCCATGGAAATGAGGAATTATTCCAATATTCAGCTGCTCAGTGAGGGAATGATGATTCAATTCTAGCAATTGTGGTTTCTCAGGCGTGTGTGCAATGTAAATTCACAAGTAATGACAACAGGTTTCGTGAGGTGGCGAGGATACCGACGGCAAGAAGAAATTATAGTGACTGATGAGTGGATAGGGAGGCTCTATTGGATGAGAAAAATAGCCTTCAGCTTTGGATGCAAGGCATGGGCAAACATGTTTTGGAGCAACAAAAAGAAAGGGATGGGGAGGGGGAGGAGATTGACGAAGCAGTTAAAAAAAACAAACCCAGAAACATCACAAGCAAAGGGCATGATAAACAATGTGGTTCTGTCATTCTTGTTTACCAGCATGCATTCGCATTACAAGTCTACAGGTGTATTCGCAGGAGAAATGTGACTGATGATATGAGATAAGGAAGGTTTTATCTTCTAGCCTTGGGGTGGGTAATAATGAGCTTAAACTGAATGATATAATCACAGTTAGAGGAGGATGCGTGGGTGGGTGGGTGGTGGGAACCAAGTGTGACATCTCTACAGTGTATTGCATACTACAAGTTGGTCAAGATGACTTGCTCAAGATTTTCAAATTAAGCAATTGACATATGCTGTTTATAATAAAATAATGTTTCTTTGAACTATAGAACTGTTAACAAAATATGTCTTTCAAGAAAGAACTGAACCTAAAACTTCAACACATCAGGGCCCCATTTCATAAAACTTGTTATCATTAACAACTGCAACAAATCTATAACAAATCTGCTCTCAGCAAATCAAATGTTCTGATTTCAGTAGCTTATAACAGCCATTGTGACTTGTTATTGATAACAAGTTTATGAAACAGGGCCCTGATCTTCATTTCTAAAGATACATAAGGAATTGGCTATTCAAATCGAAAATAGGACCTAACTATATGGACATTTTTTTGTAACTTCTCTACAAATTAGAATTTTTACTGTTTCAAAGTAAAAAGGGAGGTACAGAATGAAAGGATGTGGGTTTAAAACCAGAAAAGCACTAAGTTTTCAGGGCACTTTAATTTTGGAAGGTAAATAGTAGTGATGCTGTATCTCGATTAAGGAAATAAAATACATTTGGGGAGTCCTTGGAAGCATTTCAGTTTCAGATACCTGCCACCAAATATTGCTTTTATAGGGAAATGCAAAATGAGGTATGTGAAAAGAATGCTGGAGTTGACTTCTTCTGCCGATGACATTAAAATTTGATATTTCCTTTGATAATGCAAAATATCGAAAGCCAGACATAAGATACCATCTTCTCAGAGCCAGAGGGGAATAAACTCATATCATTTAATTTATTCAATGCAGAGCTAACATCCTTCTTGCTCTCAACAGATGTACAATATCTGTTACAACATGCATTTTATTTTTAAAAAATAATTTTAATTCAAATAATCCATACAAACCTCCTTCCAGCATATAATCATGACAGGCTTTACAGCAAGAAGGTATTTGCCATAAATAGCTTGGTTTTGCTGTTAACCCTACTTTCATGCTTCAGAAAAGACAGCCCAATGATGAGCAATACAGAAGGATTCTATAATCATTCAGCATATGCTTTTAAGCAGTTTCAGAATTTGTAATAAGTTTAACTTCTTATAAATTTGCTTTCATCATGCCTTCATGGAACACAATCAATCAATCAGCAATCCATCAAGACCTCGTAATTCAAAGATAAGAAAGATTAATCTATGAAAATGTATATGCATGAGCTAAACATTGATCTAAACAATATTTTATGACTTTTTTTTTCTTTATAATTTGACCAAATTTTTCCTAGAATGACCACCCAGAAATCTTGGCTGGAGGATGTCATACCAATAGTGGGACAAGATCTGTCATCTTAGCCCTGTTTCATAAAACTTGACATCAATGACAAGTTGCAATAACTGTTATAAGCTACTGAAATCCTTGCATCTGACTGGCTGAGAGCAAAAAATCACTGACAAGACACTTGATGAAACACCCCCAGATGTCAATTTGGAAGAAGATTAAGTGAAAATGAGAAAGGTACCTTAACACATGAATCTAGATGATCGGACTGGAACTCAGAGGACAGCTAGGCTTCAATTAGTAGAATCTTGATGTCTCTTCTTGTCATCCTTTTAAGAACCTGTAGCAGAAATATTTTTAAAAGGAGAAAATCATTTTACTGATATACAAACAAAGTGGGGGAATGGGAGAAAACCTTTGATATTTTGAATAATCTTATCAAATATACAAGTGCACACTTCCTATTACCAGATTCTTACCATGCAAATGTTATAATCCTAATATAATGCTAAAAAAATTGATGGTTTTAACTGATGGTATAAGATAAATAAAATAATGATAATGAGCTGTAACCATCAAGAATACTAGGTAATATTAAATAATATGTTTACATTTTAAATCCTTTGATATCCATAAAGACTGATGTCCTATTTAAGAATTACTAATTTTTAGTATTGTTTGCTCCCTTTCATCTACAAAACAATTCAGCAAACTGTAATGGTTACAGATTTCCACTACATCAATCAAAATGTTTTTTCAATGATGAAAAATAATGAAACATTTTCCAAACTCAATCAAAGCAGCAATATCCATTTTACCAAGTTGCTTTGCTTTGTATTGTTTTATTATTCATAGCATTGTTATACCTCAGTGCTCTCAATTACAACCTCTCAATAATACATAAAAGATGTGCAGAAATACAGGTACAATGCAAACAAACTGAATGCCACTTTATGAATATGTGCATATCCTGATCTTGTGGGAAAGTGACAAATATTATTCCATTTGGCAAACATCTGTTATGGCACTATTATGTATTTTCATAACTAATCCTTGAATCAATTTCATGCCTGCACGGGTCTTTTATTCTCTGCAGCGACGTCAGGCTTGCATCATACGATACACTTATTACACGCTTCAATTCTCACCCCAGGCATAATATTGACTTAATTTCTAATTACAAAAGCTGAATCTAATTAATTGAATTACAATCGATAAAAATTCCCATGGTTCAGGAGACTTTTGACCTTGTATGATATTGATTGAGAGTGACCGTTCCAAGAGCTTCAAGTTTTAAGGAAGATTTTATTCCGTGTCACGTCACAAGCAAGGTACTCTAGTGGATGTGATCTAAATAAAGATGTACACTCGACATAAAGAGTGAACATCTATAAAATACAATAATACTCCAAGAAAAACAAGTCAATATTATGCAATTGGATATGACAGGCATGACATATTTTCTCTGTGGTCGATTTCTCCATTACAGTTAAGTGCATTTCTATTATTTGGAATACATTCAATTTCATGAAACACATTTTTTTCTCTTCAAGACATCTCCATAAAGACAGAGGTAACAACAAACAAACACCACATGTCAATCAAAGTAAAAAAGCATGATGACATGAAGGGGAGAGAGGCCTTCTAATGATAGTTTTAAGAATACTTTGAAAGTTTATCCATCATTTCAGATGATAGTCAGTGACATTTTAGGTTTTTAAATTTTAGATCACATGTGTGCAACAGCATTACCCAAGGAATATTAAATTGAGTTGAATTAATCTGTTGTAACTGGGTTTTTAAAGAAAGAAATAATGTGGCAAATATATATCTAAATGTTCATTATACATGCACTTAGTAATAAATCAATATCTTTCAAATATCAAATTTACCATTTGTTTTCCTATGGCATGTCAACCACATTTGAAGGCAACTCTTATTTAACGGGGGTGGGATGGTCAGTGTACATTTTAATCATTGGGTGTGTTTATACTCCCATTTTTCAGGCCAGAAGAAGCCTTTTGTTATGCGTTTAGTTCAAAACAAGATTGCGTCCACAATCATTTTTGTATAATCGAGGATTTAAAATGCCGATGTAAAACTAAATAAAGGGTGTTTTGAATCGACGTTTCTCCAAAAATGCGGTTTCTGGGGAAGCATAAATGCACAATCATTTGTAAACACATTTATATGACGTCATATAAACACAGAGCCCAAATTCGTCCAGAGAAAAGAAGCATAAACGGTACCCCATGAAACTGTGTTTTAGATGAGCGTTTCAAAGCGTTCATTCTGCCTTTGAAAAGAAAGTATAAACGCACCCATTGACTCCCTTGCCCCTATCCTGAGAAGAGTATTACTCAATACTTGTTTGTGTCCGGCTTTACCTCACAAACTAATCCCATAGGAAGGACAGGAGAGTGATTGAGTATGAGGGTATATAATAAAGCTGCTACTGATCACCTGTTACTAGCTGGTTGTCCCTTACCCCAGTCAGGATAGAGTGGCCTGTCACTATGCTTGGCCAGATCACATTTCAGCTGCTTTGTTAGGTATTATCACCTGCACTCGCTCATCAAAGCCTGTCTAAAGATAGTCTCATCATGATAGGGGCACTCACTGAGGTGGGAGAGTCTAATCATCAACTACTTTTCATATTAAAAACAGTTTATCCTACCCCCCCCCCATCTCCTCTTCTAGATGCCCCCCCCCCCACTCCCTCTTTCTTTTATCCACACATCTGCCCCAGTCTCAAAATGATAGGGGCTCTCAATAAGGGGAGAGGGTCTCATCATCAACTACCCTTTACATTAAGCAGTTTATGATCACCCCTAGTCCCCTCATCTTCCTGTCCTTGACCCCCTTTCATCCAAAATTTACCCGTCTCATCAAGACAAAAATGAAGGGGGTCGATATTATCATCTATCCTTTTAGATGAAATGACGCATTTGTGTTTAAATGTGATACTCTCAAATGACATTTGATGCCCCTATACACCTTATTTGAATGAAATAGAATAGCACCGGCTGGGATTAAAAAAATAAAAATAAAAAAAAACTCCAGCAGTATGTTAACATCTACTGTAGATGGAAACTAATAGAATTTAATCTTTTGGTGTAATAGTACACTATTTCCACTATACTAGTTAACTTTAATATGATAAAGGATAATTTAAAGGAAAATGACTCTAACTAATATGATTACATGATATAGTTCTAGCCACACATTCGCTCAAGGCTCTTCAGGATAAAGGATCTAGCCAAGGTGGGTATGTATAAACCATATACTCTTTACATTGAGAGTTTTATCAAAACTCTAACTATATCTTCATAAGGGTTCTTATCAAGGTGGGTGATATTATCAGCTACCATTCACATCAAAAGATGCCTTATTGAAAACCTTTTCCACTCCCCCACCTACCGATCTATTCCAGCCTCATCAGAATAGAGGATCCCACATGGGTGGTATTCTAGGATCATAGCCTATCTTACACACTGAGAGAGAGAGAGAGAGAGAGAGAGATCCTTATGACTGTTACCCTTCCCTCTCTCCCTCCCACACATACTTACATGTACCCTCATCACCATAGAGGTTCTTCCCAAGGTGGACAAATCTCCGACACTCCACGGTAAAACAACACATTCTCCGCAATGAAATTCATACTTTCACCAAATTCTTAACTTCAACCCTGGATAAAACATTTTTAAACCTAACCTAAACTCTAACCCTAAACCTAACATAAAACGCAACTGCAACCCTAACCCTAATCCTAACCCTATATCTTTGACTATAAAAAAAAACATCCCAGAGCAATTCGCTGGAGAATATGTCTGAGCACCTCACTCAATATTAACACTGAGAGACCTATTCTACCCTATACCCCACTCCACCTAACCCCACCCAAACACAGTTTTATTAGGAAGGTGTTAGGTGTCATGTAAGGGTAGGAGAAAGTATTACTTCCCAACCCCATCAAGAAATGGATAATTACTACCCTCAACCCTCTCCAACCAACCCCACCCCCAACACAGCTTCATCAGGATAGGGAGTTAGGGCTCACGTCAGGGCGTGAGAAAGTATCACATCCTACCCCTTTGAGAAATGGATAATCACTATCCTTAATCCCTCTCCAACCAACCCAACACCCCCTCTGCTACATGTAGATGATGTGTATGAGGGCAATCTTGATACATCAGAGCTGTTGCTATAATGGCATGACTAGATCAACATTTTCATCAAAATATGAAAACATTCCCTAATCAATTCATATTTTAAGCTGACTATCATTTAATGTATTAAAAAATAAATTTATTTCCAACAATAGCCAGATAAATTCCACTTATATTCATGCTTTCCTCATATTCTCAGACAGTATTTTTGGTCCCCACATAAAACATAAGACATGGCTACTCTTCTTAAGACAGAGTAGGGAAATAAAGCGTGATAGCTCTTATGCCTATGAGCAAGCTAGCATTAATACTTGAACAGCATACCTCTGCAGATTACCCATCTTTTGTAGATGTATTGTCAATTTATATGCTTGTTTAATACAGCTGTGTATTCCAGTCAGCTTACATTGTGTCTGCATTTTCAAGATGCACATTTCACTGTATGACTATACTTTGTAACCATATTGTACAAATTCTCAAAGCTTGACCAAGAAATTGGATATTATTCCTCACACAAATGAGTGTTCTTGCTGGTTGAAAGAAAAATTTTCCAACGATCTGCTTAGAAAGACAAATAGTTTTCTGTGTCAATTATACCATGCTGATAAACTGGAAAGCTTGAGATTTCCATAAATTGATAGCTTTGCTCAAATAAAACCAATCATGATTGTGTTTTTATTTGTACAATGCAAAAATGATGATTTATATTTTGAATAATTTATTTCAACAGGCTATGAAATTATATCAACACCTTCAGCAAACCTACGACAAGTAAATGTATATGTAAAATCAACATAGAACTAGGCATGCAGGAACTCTACAAACCTCTGTGGTAGAGTGAGTTGTGCTCAGCCTCAGACAGACAGAGTTTAGGGATAGCTTTGATTTGCAGTTTCTTCATACACTAGAATTCATTAGATATTATAGACAAAAATACAAATATATCTGAAACATGTAGCTTCCATTTTGATACAAATACACTGACATAAGATGACAAATTCCTTTCAGCTCAAAAGCTTAATGTTACCTTTAAAGCAATCTTTTAACATCTGTACTAATATCTACATTGTCATCACACTCCATTATCAGTTGCATCCCCTTCTCCGCACCCATCATACCTAGCTGTTTGTAATTTGTTTAATTGTCTCCAAGTACAAGGTCATTGCAAGGTCACTGCCATTCCTGCAAACCCTATCATTACCACTAATAGAATTTATAGAAATATAATCCTTGTTTAGAAGATTCAAAGTGGTTGCCCGGAAGGCTCTTCCATAAGAGTCAGTTAGTGTGAGGTCAATGTTAACCTATAGCATGCTATTGATTGACCTTGTGCTGGGATGAAGATATGTAGCACTGAGAGCAGAAAGACATTAGATCAGATATCCTTTCACACATAGTTATAACACCCTTCTGGCTTCTCACCAGATCATACTGTCTACTGAGAGCTAGAAGGGCATTAAACTCATATCCTTTGACAAAAAGTTAATACCCTTCTGGCTCTCAGCAGTTAAATACTAGTAATGCATGTTGATCATAATATGTTTAGCAATCAGTGTTTCATCCCTGTGGGAAAGGATCAACTCATATCAAGAATTAATGCCCTTCTGGCTCTCAACAGATAATACATACTAGTGAACATTGCATGTCGATCACAGGACACTTTGTAATCACTATACTTCTTGTGTAATAGGGACTGAATGACATTTGCTCTGGCAATAATGGCTCTGCTCAGGGGTGAATCTTAAGTTTAACTGAATTCTTAACTACAACCCTGGACCCAACACTAATCCTAACCCTAACCCTAACCTTAAAAAAATCCCAACCCAAGCTCTTACCAAGTAGGTTTTACTATCTAGAGTAAATGTCATCAGACTGAAATGTGGAACTACCATAATTGTGATATACATATCATGAATTTTTATAGTTAATCCTTGACAAGTACTTTCACAAGGTACATGCATCCCTCTCCCACTTCTGGATTTGCATGTACAACAAAATTTTAATACTGCCCCAGCTATTTTGCACCCATGCTCATCAGAATTCCAAGTCCAGCTCTCACTAATGGATGGATGAAATTATACTCAGCAGGAATCATAGAATGCTTAATGTAAATCAAGTATATAAAATGCAGCCTACTTTAAGAGGAAAACAAGGTAACAAATCCTTTTTTCCATGCCATTCAGAATAAAGAAGTATCAATATTTAAATTATGAATCACTATGAAAATGAGTAGCATAAAATCCCTTTTTATTTTCTATTTTCCTTAAAGCTCTTTAATGGTGCATATATCCGTCTACCCAGCAGCATATCTGGGGCTAGTAATCCAAGTCTTCAAATAATACTGAGCAAAAAAGCTTGCTAGGTGTAGCATACATAGATTGAAGAAAGCAATTTCAATAATGTATTTGTGTTCACTTTTTTATCAAGCTGGGAGCATACTTAATTAATGCAAGATATTTCTTCCTTATAAAAGGCCTCTTGCAAGACACTTGAAAACATGTTCACTTTACATGTTTATGGAATAGATTTCAATTTTTAAAGCTATTCAGAGCTCTAAAAAGGCTCTGATGATAAGAGGGTTTCTTTTATTCACCAATCGATATACATTTGAAGCATCTGCCAAAATGTTACTTCCACAGATTTCAACATAAAAAGAATTAAAAGGATCAATAAGACAAGAAAACACTGCTGACCTTTTATGCTATGAACTAGTTTAGTATACAATAAAATGCAAATATGGAATAATTCACTAATACAGGAAGAAATGAATGAAAAGAATGATGCATAATGCAAGATATATAATATTTCATGAGAAAGAATATTGTAAAACTCTAATGTTGCTACTACTGCAGATTCCCTCATTTCGATAAGAACAGAACTATGTAGATTTAACTTTAGATTACCACACACTACAAAATTTCTATGGTAAAACTGTAATGACTGAAGTACAAAATCATTGAATGAAAGACTTTTAGGAGATCTCAGACATCATACATGATGTCGTTCTACCAAAAATCTCAAATCTACTTTTGAAATAAATATTCTTAAGATAACATCATTGTCAGGGTCAGGTTTACACGATATCCTTCTTCATCTGACTATCTGGAGCCATCTTCAGATTTGAAACAAAATAAAAATTAGAAATAGTTGGCTTCTTCATAATCATCATTCAAAATCTCTTCAATGGCTCACAATGTATTTACAATGTCTAACACTAATTCAGTTTGACTAGTGCAGGAAAAATTGTGGATATCCAGCTGAACTGAAACTGCCTAAGCCCTACTCAGTATCATAATAGATGTTACAAAGCACTTGATCTGGCCAATAACTTCCTTTGAAGCCAACATGGACTGAGTAAACATTAAGATCTTTTATTTGACCTTTTCAATCTAAACTTAGAGCTCATCCTACCTTTAAAAATATGCTACAAACAGCATGGGTTCAACGTACATCTCTCTCACTTCTAATTAAATCTAAACATGGTATATAGGTTAAGTAAACAGCACTGGCGAATAAGGCATGGGAAGATTTAAAACAACATAAACATTGGGCGGCTAATTGTATGTCAACGTAGAGTCGTCAGGTTGGTATTGGACCTGGCTCACGCTGACTAGGATGGGTTCGTGAACTTTTCCAACGAGATTTCAAATTGATGTAGATTGGATGTGATTGGCCTGTCTGGCATACATCAGAGAGTTGTGTAGTTGACATTCTCCATGCAGATTTTGTGAAGAGGACATATTGAGGAACATGACAGACGTCTCGATGACTTCAGTCAATAATGTCTGCCTGAACTTCTTTCAATATTAGGTGATGTCTTGTGATGTCTTGCGATGTCCATTAGATGGGCCTATAATAGTCATGCACTGTTCTACAATCTATCTAAATGCCAGTATCTTTTGACGATGAAAAAATAAATGCTAGATAGACTTTAAAAACACATGGTTCCTGTACTCAGACAAAACATATACCACCATCCTTTTGATATCCTGTGCTTGAGAGTGCGCAGGTGTGTGTACATGTGTGCATTATGTTTGTTGTCTACAACATGAAATCACACATTCATTCGCTTACAACACAGTGAATGGACTTTTCATGCGCGCAGACATTTTGAAAAAGCTTGCACAGATATTTCAGTTTGCCCATTGATATGGAAATGAAAATAAAGCACAACATTAAGCTAATGCAGAAATGTTAAGGCTCGCCTTCATGATAAAAAATGATAATAGGTGCATAATATCGGTATTAATCACATAGATTAATCTTGCAAAATAGTGGAGCAAAATAATCCATTTAATAGATTCTTGTATTATCAATAAATGGATTATTCATAGTTTCAAAAATACTTCAGATTTAGAACATCTCGGGAATTTATCTTCATATGACTTAGCATACTTGTAAGACCAAAGTTCATGCATCACCATGTGCAGTAATTTGTGTATATTATACAAATGATACATGAGAATGAGTTCACTATACATTCTATTTGTATGAAGCCTGATAGCTTCGTACAATATTTTCATACAGCCTCAACGAGAGCATAGATCGTATAATGAACTCATGAAGACATGAATCATTTGTTCTATACAATGAAACTCCTAGAACCTCGTTATTTAATCAAAAAGCTAGTCTTTTTAAGATTGGTCTCTATCATTATCGATGACAAGTAAATCACAAGTTTAGAAGGCTAACTCTAGCCCACACACAAAGTATAAACGCACTCAACTCTACACACACTGCTGCACATCGCATACTTAAAAATCCTTGGATAAACTGTAAAATATCGCTTAAAAAAAAAAAAAAGAGTATTATACTTATTTTGTTGTTGCACAGTTATCAAATTTCAAGATATGGTTTCTGCTAATTATAAAAGACTGCCCTGTTTAATGTTCATGTCAATGTTGCTATTATTCACTGGTCCAGTGATTGACTCCGTATGATGTAATCAAAATATATACATGTATATGTATTTTATATATGAGCACTTATTTAGAGAGAAAAAGAATACTTATATCAAGAATTTATGAGTAACATAAACCACAGGTGCATTAAAATATTAATTTCAAAAAAAGAAGAAAATGTGTAAATATTCTTAATGGCAATGAATGAAGACCAATGATAATAAACACAAACAAAATTCAAAATGGTTCCTGGCATGTACCCTCATGAACATACATGAGCAGGGTTCTCCACTGGTCTGTATTTTGTCCGGGGGCTCTTGTGTTCGTCGGCCTCCGAAGTCAAATTTGCGGTTTCGCGACGGCGTCAAATTTGCGGTTTCGTGACGGCATACGTATTATAGTGCACTGCGTCGAGATGGTGCATTATATGTCCACAGAGAATGGGTATATATATATACTGAATTCAATCGAGACGACATTTTTGATTCATCGAATGAGTGGGCGACGCACGTGCACCGCGGATCCACAGACAGAACTCGTTGCGATCGATCCAGAGAAGGTGGCCGTGATCGCAATGAGAATTCGACGTGGTTCATGCAAAGAGATAATGCGTTCGTGCGGGTTTCCGACATGATCATGCGAGTAAAGTTTTTATTTTAAGTCGATGCTTGATTGCGCAGTGCCGCGCGGTCTTGATGCTGTCTTGTCTGTGCGTGAAAATATGTCAGTTTTCATATCCGGGCGCGTCAAGTTTTTGTCCGGGCGGGGAAATTTTGTCCGGGCGCTAAACTGGTTTTTCAAATTTTACCCGGGCGGAGCCCCCGGGTAAAATCGCTAGTGGAGAACCCTGATGAGGGTAAATCTGTCAGGTATACATTCCAATCCAATACAATGGATCTCTGTTTTTAACACATTCAAATTCATGGTGCTTCTAGCCTACTATCAAAAATTGAGGAAATTCTTTGTTCACTGTTCCACAATTTGTTTCCTTTTGTTAATTGCCATTCTGCATGCACACATTGTTGCTTGGTCAGACAAATCTGAAAAAAGTGTTGAAAGTAACTATTGTTTAGAAAGCATGCATAGAATTCCAATCATAACAAGAAACGACCTATTTGTTTTTATTCTTAATGCAGTCCCTCTCTTTGTTTTGACAAGTCCCTATCTTGTTATGATTTCCAAGAAGCCAAATTTGCCAAGGACAAAATGCGAAGTTGTAAACCGTTCTATGTTTTCCTTGTCTAGTGATTCTTTTCTGCGGCTTGATTTTGCACTGAAACTCAATCCCCAAATCAAATTATACCAAAGGCACACAATGTAGCACCAGTTAGAAGCTGCTTTCTCCCCAGTTCTAGTTTTAAAGCAAGCCTATAATCTAATTTGCCTGAGTTGAGATGGATATGTTAACCACCTGCGATGAGATTCAATAAAGGATCACACCTTGAGAGGAAAAAAAACAACATGCAATTACATTAAGGATTGCAGGTATTGCAGATGTGAAAAATGGAAAGTAAGAGAAAATGTGAGAAACATGCCTCACTGCTTAGAAGAGCAACATTTAAAGAAAACAATTTGTACCCATATCATGTAGCTCAAGAAACTTGAATTTATGGCTAATTTGATAATTACTGCTTGATAACCATGTTACACGTCTTAAAGGACCTTAACTTTGCCTGTTTGGAGATTAAAGTAAGCATAAGTCTTAAATGTTAGGCACAATAATGTAACAAAGAATAATGAAAAACAAATCTGTGAATGTTTGTTCCAAAACAAATTGTATAACTGATAAATGTCATTTTTGCAGGTTGCAAAGTGAAGTATAAAACAGAGAAAAGCAAGAGCCAAGTTTCATTTTTACCAGAATAACGCTAATTTCAACTTGATATATGACACAATTTACTTTGCTTTACATGCATTACCCACACAGAGGTAACTACTAAAGCATCAATCATGTCAGGTTTAGTATTCTACTGCTTCAAAGATGTGAAATAGTACCATTAATGTTTAAATATATGACAAATTTGTAAATATAAGTTCATTGATCTACATACAATAGTAGGAGTGCTCACATCATAGTCCCTGTCAGGTTCTTCCAAGACCCTGCAAATCCTTCTACCACATCTCACACTGTTCACTGATAAATGCTGCTTCACTACCAATGGAGAAGCCCGTTACCAAAAGAAGAACTTGAAGATGAGCAATTAAGACAAGAGGTCCTTTTCAGGACCAGTAATCACAGTTCTGTCTTTCAACATCAAAGGAATTTCAACAGCTAAGCAGGAACTACTTGCTGACATTTGTGTCCGGAAGCAATGTCAAGTATACTATGTGTACAACAGACACATCGTGGCCAAGGTGACATCCGGCACTGAGTTCCTGGTATGTGACTGGTGGCTGAAAGGCCACATGGACAGTACTGAAGTGCGATTTTTGTAAAGTCCGGCATCCCAGTCTGCTCTACATATGTAGCTGCCAATAACAATACTGAAGTATTGACAATGCATCTTGATGGCAACATTTCGATCACATCTATCTACAAATCATCCACTCAAGACTTCCATCTCACCCCTGATGTGGTTGGTCAGTGTAGAAACAAAATTAACTGTAATAGTATTAATTGGAGCTACCAAGACACAGACGAGAATGGAGAATTGCTGGAAAACTGGATGGACTCAAACAATCTCCAACTTATCCATGATCCCAAGTTTTCATTCATTCAACAGTGGTCAATGGAGAAGGGGATACAACCCAGACCTCATTTTCGTCAGCTCCAACCTAGCACCCATAAGCACCAAACTTGTCGTAGACCCCAATCCCAAATCCCAGCACTGCCCTATAGGGCCACTACTCCAAGCCATTGTCCAACCTGAGATAACAACCACGAGAAGGCACTCCAACTTTAAAAAAGGCAAAACTGGGAAGGCTTTGCTGAAGACCTGGACCAGGCCGTTGGGCATTTGAAACTTATACCTGAAGCCAATGAAAGATTTGTGGACAGAGTAAGGATATCATCGAGTACACACATTCCTCACAGTTGCTGCACAGAGTATGTACCCTGGTCTCTCCCCAGATTCTGCTACCATGTATCTATGCATCCCATAGAGAGAAGTTTGAAGCTGATCCATTTTCAGCTGATACTATCACTGCCAAGGAAGCACTCTCTGCAGCTATCTCATCCTGGTATAAGTCTTTGCAAAACCTGACTGAATCTGTTGATATAACACGCAACAGCAAGAAGGCCTGGTCTACCCTTAAACAAATTAAAGAGGATCCAAAGAGAGCTACCTCACTGCATACCACTTCGCCCACTGCCAACCAAGTGGCACATCAACTTCTTCTCAGTGGCAAGCAGGTACATCAGAGAAAAGGAAAAAACCCTGGTGAATGCCCTGAACGTAACCCAGAGCTTTGTTATTGCTCTGTTGAAGCCAGGCAAAGATGCATCAGCAGCAAAGAGTTACAGACCAATATTATTCTGTGCCACACATACAAGCTGTTTGAGCATCTCATCCTAACCCGCCTCAGTGAAGTAATAGAGCCATCTCTGATTAAGGAACAGGCAGGTTTCTGGCCTTGAAAGTCATGTGTGGGGCAACTTCTTAATCTCACCCAACATATAGAAGATGGCTTTCCGGAGGGTGCCATCACAGGAGCTGTGTTTGTAGACGTCTCAGCTGCATATCACACAGTTAATCACCGCCGATTATTACATAAAGTACTTGCTATGATACGCAACATGCATTTAACAAACCTGGTGAAGTCTCTTGTTCAAAACAGACACTTCTTTGTTGAGCTGTCATGAAAGAGAAGTTGCTGGTGCAGGCAGGAGAAGTGTATTTGAGGGACCTGGCAGTAGCTAACAATGTGGCTCTTACATGTGCTAGACATTGGGAAACAGTAGTGTAATGGCCCGAAATGATGATGATTGATGATTGATTTACATGTTGCTGTAATGTTCCTGAAAACTCAGAGAGATGTAAGTTTTTCAGAGTTGAAGTTGAATAATTAGCATTTAACCCTATGAATACTTAATGTGAGATAACTTGTGCTGGAGTCTATGGAATATGTGTGTGTTATGTCAAATTCAAATTGTATTCAACTGGTTAAAATAATCTGTTGAATGAGATTTGAAGGCATTCAGGAAAATCCATGCAAATCAAAAACAGAATACAAACAAGAGTTTCATGTTTGGAAAAAAAAACCAGGCTAGGTGCTTAGTCACTCTGAATGTGGAATGAATTACTATTATGCTGAAAGACATTATCATTTACAACTTGTGATGTTAGTATCCTTTGATCACAATAAAAAATGAAATATTTTCTTTAGCATCCAGAGAAAAGGCTTATCGATCTGCTTTAAATAGATATATTTCTAAGTGGAATATCATTAGATGATATTTAATTAAGTTTCATAAAATAACTGTCTAAGAAATGAAATTAGCAGATTACTAGTACTGTAGTTTCACAGTAACATATTGACATCTACTGTAGATAAATATCAATATGCCATGAACCTGGGATGTCATTAAACTTGCTTTCATTGAAACATTTTGCTTTTATAATGACTGACTTGCTTAAATATGTCTGATATTTGAAGTAGGGATTGCTGTATATATTCCCCAAACACTCGATAGCTTAAAGGTGATTTTTCTAGTTAATTATATTTTGTGACCAGGAGGGATGAATTATTCCTGATAGATTTCTAAAATAAAGAAGAAATTTATTGATGTAGAAGAAAAATAGAGAAGAAATATTAATTCAAAACACAGCCAAACATATTCAATTGCAATTTTCCTTCTCCATTTTATTCTTTGTTAGGTTAAAGCAAAGGAAATAGACTTGTTATCAAGCATTGCAAGAATATTACTTGGACAGTGCCTGAAGGTAAAGTAAATCATATATTCTAATCTACCAATGACTCAATTCTTCCCTGATGTTGTATTATCATTTATGATCAGATCTAGCTCGCTCTATCAGACCGCTTCTACCACCTGTCTTTAGATTAACTCCTCAAGACAAACAAGCTAAGAAGACCAATCAAACTTGCTAGAGGCCAACAGGAAAGCAATTGAGTGGGACTGCATTCATTTCTTCATGACCAGTCCCCTATCTTTCCTCACAAAACTTTGCAAGTGTGGGAGTGTGTAAGCTTTTGCAGGGTTTGAACACATTGCATACAGGAAAAAAATGGTTCCAGTATTAAGTCATAGGGAATAAAAGAATGAGACAATTCAGTTTTCAACAGGTTAAACTTTGTCTCAGAGACATTCAATACTTTTACCTATTCCCCAATCATGAGGTGGGAAATGGAGGATTTTGACTTACACAAAGTCACAGGCACATAGCATATACACTTGCTTCTTAGCACTAGAATAAAATAAAAACAATGAATTAATTACTCACTAGCACTCCTATGTAATAAATAGAATATGGATCCTGTAACAAAAATGATAACTGCCACAAAAAAAAAAAAACACTTGATGTTCTGCAAATTTTTCAATGCTCATGCAGCAAGTGATTTCTGTAAAGGTAGCAAATTTTTGTCAATGACCACTCTTCTAATTTACTCAAAATCTCTAACTTGGGTCTTGTTGTATAAGAGTTTGTAAAATAGTGTGGATGTAACAAAGTTGATGCCATTGGCTACCATTCTTCATTTAATGGACAGTTGACCCAGATGCCTGACCTCACCCTAGAGGGCACCCTCTGTCAGCAGATGCCCAATTCTAGGTCTGCCAAACAAATTATGCAATGATTCAGTGAATACACTGGTTTAAGAGGCTGTGTAGATTAAAGCAGTGGCGTCGCCAGGTGCATTCAAAGGCACTTTTTTGCATTGTCTTGAAATGAAAAGGGTCTACTCATCAATCCTCTGTAGAAAACTAGAAGGCCACAGTAGAGCTGCTGAAATGAAATACAGTGGAACCCCTTTATAACAAACTCCTTGGGACCAAGTAAATTACCTCTCTATATCGAAACCTTGTTATATCAAGGCTAAAAAACAATAGAATACAAAGAAATGGGACCGGCAAGATCACCTTGTTATAACGAGAGTATGTTAAACACGATAAAAACTACTTTCGAAAAATAAACTCAAGGGCAATTTCAAAGGCCTATTGTACTGCCCATAGAAATCAGGTTCGGATTACGTAATACGCCATTGTAATGTTCGTACATTTCTAAAGGTGATAGACAGAAAGTAGTTTTTATCGTATTGTTATGACAGTGTTCTTTATAACGAGGTTCCACTGTACACAAAAGGAAGCTTTCAGTGGTAGTTTGAAAAATAATTTTGAAAAATAATTTGTGTACAGCTAGAATGTATAAAATTAACCTCAAAACACTTTACCTGGCCCTCTGTGGGTGAACGGTTAAGGAGTATGAAGAAAATGAAGGTAAACGTAAAACCCCCTTACACGGAACCCAACTCCAAGCTCGGTTCTATGGGGCACATTTTATGCAAACGTGTATAGGTGTGTCGTCTAGTCTCCTCACAAGTCGCTGTATTGTTTATTGCGAGTGTATTTCAACTTGTAATATCTCCTTACAGAATCAACATTTGAAGTTCATATATAGTATATCGATATAAAAAACCTAACATACAGAACAAAATATTTTTGGGTGATTGGTACATTTTTTAAGTTCAAGTTTGATCAATTGATTAGCTGAACATTTCCGCATCATCTTAATTTCTACTGCTTCCATTTAACTTATTTTTCTATCCACACATAGCGTCTCTTTATTTGCTGTACTTTTAATTTGTAAGTGGAAATGCATAAGAAAAAAAGGCTTGATTGTGAGATGATGGTATGTTATAAACCAGTAAGCCTGACTGGTTTAGTAACCTATCCACAGTGTCTGAAGATCCAGATGACCAGGTGATATGTATCCTGATCACTGGAGACATACCATGACGTCAGTCTCTCTTATTGCCTCACTCTCTCTTTTTTCCTTTTCTTTTTTTCCACTTCTTCCTCAGTGCTTTGTTAGTGTTTTTAGTATGTTTCCACAGGACTTTTTAAAAATTTTCCTCTTTTCTCTAGGTACATGCCTAGGTGGAGCAAGAAGGGTGTTAACTCACTCTTACAGAGTTAACCCCCTTCTAGCCCTCAGCAGATGATTCATGCCATCAATTACATCAATGATAAATGGTTTCTTGAACTTGTCTCTAGTTGTAGTTCTTTACAGGTATGTTTGCTGTCTTAGTTCCTTGGAAACATCCCATGCAAACCCTTTGAAGTTTGAGGTCACAGCGTAATCCGGAAATGGATATGGGCATTCCACATCCATGCTTTGTATCACAGACATGATCAATTTCTATCTTAAGACTCATTTAATCTGCTGACGTAGACTTACAGTTGTTTGAACAATATGCCATCAGACATTCAAGTGCATTGGGGTAGTGAGATGATATTGCTGTTTTAAGGAACCACAGGAGCATCATACACTGCATGAGCTTAGTACAACCACCACTCTCCACAGAACACTGCAAATTCCAAGAGCAGTGCCTCTATTCTTTCATGCTTTATTCTATTCCTTGAAGAATATTGAGAGTTGAACCAGGTATCCTGCCTGTGGAAACATGTTCATAATCCAAAAATATGCTTCTCTTTATAAGTTTATAATTTATTTTATTTTATTCACTGTTATGTATTATTATTTTGTAAAAATGTAATGTTATGTATTATTAATTGTATTCATGTTATGTTAAGTATTATTAAGTTTGCAAACAAAGTGATATAATTGTACTGTGGAGAGTGTACTAAATGCTACTTATTATCATCATTATTATTATGATTATGATTATGATTATGATTATGATGATGATGATGATGATGATGATGATGATGATGATTATGATGATGATGATTATGATTATTATTATTATTATTATTATTATTATTATTATTATTAATATTCTTTTGCCTCTTTTCCCAATTCTACTAATCATCTTCTAATATCATTTGTTCAGTTTACAATCTTACTACCTATCTACTTCCTCCCACCACCTCATTTAAAAGGATATATCCTGCATCTTCATTTTCTATTTGATTAAATTTGTTTGTTTTGTTTTCTGTTTTCACCATTTTTTCAGTTTAAACTTTTGTGACATAACTATAAAGATCTCATTTAGTATATATAGGAATTTGTGTAATTTTGCTGTGCTTGGAACCATCATTATGCATGCTCTTTGGTAACATAATAATTTTCTTTGAATAAATGCATATCTAAAATGAAATTCAGTTTGAGTTTCTATTCCTATATTTTTTCCCCTCAATTTGTCAAGCTTATAATGTAACCTGTGCTCACTTTTTAGTCATAAAACTAGTTTGAATGAATTGATATATAAAATGAAATCCTCAAGAAATCAGTAAGAATTGTGGAGCGCCAGGAATGTCAAGTCTGACAGACATGTGCGCTATACAAGAACCCACTATTATTATTATTATCACATACATACATACAAATTCGGCATGTAATTCATGGAAATAAGTATACCCCCAGGACAGGAAATTAAGGGGGGAAATAGATTTTTTAACATGTAACCGGACACCAACTGTGAAATACAACAAGTAGTCTCTTAAAAGGGAAGTCCACCCTGAATATACAAGTTGGTTTTAAAAGAAGCCGAAAAATTAAGAAACAGATCAGTGAAGGTCTGAACCTGGTCTGAGCAAAATACAATAAGAATACAATCATTGCTCATATGTGTATTTTACACCCAACCTGTATGAAACAAATCTATTCCTTCACCAAAAACTAAGAAAATGACAATTCATTAAATTTTCTGTGGTGAGTAAATGGGAGAGGAACTTGCGAGAAATGTCACAGAGTTGCCAATTTGAGTTTGATTGATTACAACTTCAAGAATTCATAACTTTCTTATTTCTTATACGATTTTGCTCAAAATTTAACAAATCTGTTTCTCTCATATTCCTGCTTTTATTCAAGTCAACTAAATACCAGGGTGGACTTTCCATTTTAAATGCCTCATAAGAGAGCAAAAACAAGGGCAAATATGCTAATCAGGTCACTTTTTCCAAAAAGACTGTTCAAATTCTTTTCGCTCCTTTCGGGCAGTACAATTTACTCTCCTATTGTACTGGAACATAGAATGATTATGCCCTGAAAACCCCATTAGAGTTAGATAATATATCTCTGACTGCACTGTTCTTTAGTAAGTTTTGTGGCATTGTCTTTGAGTAAAATTATAGTCTGTAAAACCATGGACCTACTTTGACAGCTGGTGCATTAGGGATTGATAGACAACTTAACAAACATTGGCTATGTACATGTATGTATAATCTTGAACATGAACACAAACAATTGCCCTGACATGAATGCCAACCTGAAGAATGTACGCTGAGTTTACTCTCAATGTACAACACCATGATAAGCTATTTTATTTAGTGCATCTTGCAGTGAATATACTTATTGGTCATTTTGAATTTCGGGAGTACTTCCCTGTGAATCATATTTTCGGGATCTCAAAGAATACAGGATAGATTACTAGATTCTGTCATTGACATTTTTTTTCTTCTTTTCTTTAATATAAGAAATAGGAATACTTCTGCAATGATGACTGATGATAACTCTGAAGTAAAATGTACTGAAAGCTACACTCTTAATCTTTTCCTCTTTCTTAAAGCAGCAATTAAAAACAACAATTGGAGGAAACAATATTGAGAGAGGGAAGAAGGGAAATAAAAGGTAGGAAAAAAAGTGCACTAAGAATTTCCTTCATAACACTGGTTCTACAAGTATTGTAAAAGAAAAACCACTCAGACATCTGCAAACATCTTACCACACAATTGCTAATTTTGACATTAACAAGATTAATAGAACTATTGATATATTGATTAAGCTTGACATGAAGCGGTTATTAAGGTTTGATAGAATAAAATTATCTTATTATTCATTATTCATAGGATATACTGCCGCTAATAGGGGAAAAAGCAATTGAGCTTTCACAAAGCTTTCCTGCTTTAATTTGCTTGACCTACATACAATTACATTAAGAAAGGGGGAAATGGGGTCCACCTACTACATGGATTGCAGATAATATCAATCTATTTTGAACAATGAAGTAGGATTAATTAGAAGAATATCTATAAAAGCCGTCTTGCACAAGAATTGAGGAGTCTAGATGAATGGATCAATTTTCACTCGAGGTAATTGCTATTGTTTGGTACCACAATCAATAAAGGCAATTGATAGGAGTGCTTAAACATTCACCATATGTTCACGTTCTCTAGCATACTGTTACATGCATGTCTTCTACCACCAATGGCAGATACAACATGAATATAAGGCATGTTCACAATACATGTCAACAACTTACTGTTCTAGATCTACGCTTGTAATGTTTACTCTCCCTTAATATGCAAGAATCCAAATATGTATTTTACCAACACATGTTTACTGCTATTCTAATAATCAATATATGTTCCCATTAAAAGCAAGAATAACATCCTGTCCTCATAATGTGCATATGAGGACAGAAATGTACTTCTTGCACTCACACACATGCATGAAAACCACATTCAAAAGTTATGTCTCTAACTTAAAAGTTAGTTCTCAATTTAATCTTAAAGCTTGTTTACTTTTTACTCAAAGAAAATTGTGTTTATGTAGAGTCTAAATCCCATAACATTATCCAATGACTATGAAGAGTTATACCCTAAAAATGCATGTTTTATATTTAGGCTTAGCTCAATACGTGAATAACAAACAATTAAA
Organism: Heliocidaris tuberculata; assembly: GCA_025618425.1. Taxonomy (NCBI): domain Eukaryota; kingdom Metazoa; phylum Echinodermata; class Echinoidea; order Camarodonta; family Echinometridae; genus Heliocidaris; species Heliocidaris tuberculata. The sequence continues at coordinate 71,832,762 of CM046832.1, read as the reverse complement.
TTAGCAAAACTGACATGTCAAGGAATAATTGCATTTACACTGCCAAATGTGATTATTACTCCTTATCATAATTACTGATGTAATCATCATTCCTAGTAAAATGCATCGACAAGGGAAAATTCTCACAATTTTCAGTGATATGCGGGGTTGTTTTCGCATCCTGTATCTATTTATATTTCAAATGCTCATAAACTATACGTTCAGTCTACAGATAAGCAAATTGATACCTCTACTTCAGGATCTATATAAAAATTGCCAGCTCCAGTAATACAAATATTTTTCCTTTAGTTTCCTTTCGTATATCAGCTTTTTTTCTGTTCTGTTCCTCTCTCATTTACTCACTTTATCTCAAGATAAAGAGAGTAATAATAATCATTATAATTAATTTGGTCTTATTTTAACCAGGGTAAAAGTTCTCTCTAATTCTCTTTCTCTTTCTTTCTCTCTCTTTTTCTCTTTCTTTTATCTCTTTTCTCTTATCTTTCTATCTCTCTCTTTTGCTTTCTTCCTTTCTTTACTTCCCTCTCCTTCTCTCTCTCTCTCTTTCTTTCTCTCCCCCTCTCTCTTACCTCTCTATCTCACCTCTTTTTCATCCTGCATTATAAATGCTCTTTGTGACACAATGAACCATACCAACAAGTTCACTTCTTAAGAAATATAAATTTTGATGTTATTGTCAGCTGAAGAGTATACATCTCCACAGTGACCATGTTGCATTATTGAATTACAAGTAGACCGAGAGAGAGCCAAATTGCAAGATGTACATAACAGCACATGATCAGTGGCACGAAGAACTGTCAAGAATATATGGATGCGGAAATATATTATTCAAGCATGCCTAGATCTGTAAGCAGCAAATTATTACACGCACTGTCAAACCATAATGGCCCCTCCTTCATGATGCAAACCCTCTTCATACTCCAAGCCTATATATGCTATAACTACGAGCAGTTTCATAGCTATGAGGGGGTTAAAGCCAATCTAAATTCTGCAGCTCATCGGAAACAAGCAAAAAGCAACAGGTTATCCCTTAATCCAATCTAAATGCACGTGGGATAGGATCATTTTATGCCCGGTGAGCTGCATGTCTGTCCGTATGTTGACATTTATCATCTACTTTCTCCCTCTCGGTGTCAGGAAGAATCAGACGAGTTGTATTTCAAACCAAGGGGCACCTGGACATGTGTGCGATTGTCAACAACCAAGATGACATTGTCAGGGGCACGTTAACACTATTACAAGTGCTTATATTGAGCTCTAATTAGCGAGCCAGTTTTCACTGCCATGGAGTTTATTGAATACCAAAACTGCAGGTTTTCTAGCTCCATCCATTTACACACATTTAGGTAGCTTAGCGAAATGCAGTGGCGCATAAAGACACATGAAAGACACATAGAGGAAAATTGCTAGTTTTGTCTGTGCTTCTAAAATTAGAATCAGACAAATCTGAATAAGTTTTCATATTATTTTGCTTAAAAGTGTTCAGAGAGGTAAATAATAATTCTATATCCTAATATTTTGGTTCTGCCTCTACAGAATAAAATTTTGATATTGAATAATTTTGTCATATGCGTCTTTCCTGTGTCTTAATTTACACGCCATGTTTTGCTAAGCTACCTTACTTCTTTGATATATCCTGAAAGCAAAATGAATGGTCAATACTGGGTGATTTCAAGTTCGGTGTTAGTGTTGGTGTTGGTGTTGAGAGCGTGAATTGGGCTGCTGATTCTAGCCCCAACACCGAATTCGGGTTTATAAAAATAATACCAATCACATTATTGATAGCTCAACACCTAGTGAAGTCAATCCCAGCACCAGCTTCATTTCAGGTTCGGTGTTGTGGCTGGTGCTAGTTTTGCCCCAACACCAACACCAGCTTTCAACACCGAACTTGAATTCACCCACTGAGTACCTTAAATAATTTAAAATCCTATTTCAAATCAAGAATTTTACTTGGAGTATCTAGATTGTTGAAAGTGATTCACAATGTTAAAACATAAGCAATACATTGATCTGTTTCAATGATTGAAAACTCCTTTACAAATGCAAAGAAGGTAATGCTTGAAATGTTTTTTATACAAATGATGATGGCCAGTAAAGTATTAACACCATAGATTTGACAAAGGTCAACAAGTATAATTTATGATCCAACTATCTCGTTAAAATTGATATTGTCTGTGATGGTAAGGTAGGGGTTTACGTCTGTACTCTTTAAGTACAAAGAACATTCTTATGCTCAGTATATCCTTCAATCTTTAAATATGGAAAAATAGAAAACTGAACATGATGCTAGAAAATGAAAACAATAACTTTATTTTTCCAGTAGACTTTTTAACCCATGGAGTACAGTTCGATATAGTAAAAACAACACATATTCTCCACAAACCCCAGTCAAAGATATCCTTTGCTTGTCGTCAATGGGTTAAAAAGACTCTTCACCATCTTCCATGTTGATGCAGGATACCCAAGGCTCCTCATCACAGGCATCAACTTCAGAAATGTGACCCTTTCTTAAGTGATTGGGAGAATGAGACCCCTTGATGCCATCAAAGAAAACTGTTGATGGTCTAGATTAGGAGCATCAAAGCTACCCACCTTACTCCACACTCTCCCACTTGACCCAGTGAAACCAGTAAAGAATATACAAGAGAGACAAGAGAGGGGTCTATATGAGCAGGTGGTCTTTATCTACAAGTTACTTTATACAGGTTTTAATCAGAAACACTGTTCAATGCAAACATAAAAGGTGGTCATAATAGACAGGTAGTCTTTCTATACAGATGCTCACTAATGCAGGTTTCATTGTAGCAAAACATACATACATAGCACATTAAGAAGTACTGGTATTGGAAGACACAGATATGCTGCTAGAGAAGCCTTACAAAATTAAGGGAACATTCTTTAATTCCATATTACATTTGCAGACGGTTCACTATTGAAACAATGAATATATCTTTGCAGTTTGTAACAATGTTTTAACCAAATCTAAGCTAAATATGGACCATGATGTTACCCAAAAATAGTCTTTGCTTCTTTGCAATTCTTAACAATGCTTTGACTAAATCTGAGCTAAATTTTGACCATGATGTTATACTAAAAAGAGTTTGGTGTGACAGTGACACAGGAGATTTTTGTTGGATTTGATTTGATAGAACTATGAAAGATGATACTATATTCACAAATCAATTTTCAAACATTTTGGGGGGCATTGCAAAATACACATGTATAACCATGGAAGGTTTAAAGTGATTTAAAATCTATACTTTTCAGTCAATATCAATCTAACCCCTGTATAGTGTCTCAAAAATACATGTATATTCAAAATGCAACACGTTGAGAAAAAAAAATTAGTGAGACTTAGAATAACATCTTTCCAATATGCACAATGATTACTAGTAATGCATTCCATTTAGTCAATGGAATATGTAATGCCTGAAGCCTTTTTTAAAATGATTTTTAGTTCTATATCGGATATAGAATTTTTTTCTCTTGTCACTCACTTATCGTTACTCACATTTCACGATATATCACAGGCCTTTGTTTCAAAAATGGATGTGGCAAGAATAAAATGAGATATGCATAGGGCACATCATATTTCTATCCTAGAGAATACACAGAGAAGTATGCAAAAAGCCCATTTTGGGGCACAGCTAAGTATCTTTAACACCAAATTGTCTATTTGCTATTCATTTATGTACAGTTTTGCAGCCACATATCTTATTTTGTTTTTAGAAGTTCATCAAGTCTGTCTCAGTGAGGCTTAAGCGGCTTTGGGGGCTTTCCCTGGAGTTTTCCCTGCTCACAAAGCAGAGAAAGAAATAACTTTCTAGAACATGTCCACATTAATGTGTTCTTCTTGATGATAACATTGAAGCATGCCCATTTCAGGAATGGGAAGCTCATACATGTAACTAAAATCCTTTTAATATCAGCTCATGATCATCAAAAATCTAGTTTAGCCAGGAAAAACATACAATATTGTCTGTTTGGAGCTAGAAGGGAATTAACTCATGTACTTTAACAGCCTTCTGGCTCTTGACAGATGATATACTAATACAAAATATTTGTAATATTTTCAAGTAATTTTTTGGGGGGGACAAATAGAAATCAGCTTGCAGTATGCAAGAGCAATACTTTTGTTTCCTCCATAAAAGAAGCCAACTGCAGCCATTTTAAAAACAGGTCTGGGAAGAGTGTATAGCCACTCTTTTAGATCCTAAATCTTGGAAGAAACATCCATCCTTTTTTTTTTTTTTTTCCTTCAAAAGTTTTGGCATGAAACTGGTTAATTTCAATATTTTGGCTTTATACTCACAAGCATCAGTGTATTCAACAAGTAACTACCAAACTACACTTATACTTGTCAAATACATGTAGTACTTCAGTACAAATGTAAAAGATATTAACAGACATACCATACTGTATATGGACTTATTTTGTAATGAACTCTATTTCAGTTATATACATCAAGGTTTTATTTAACCATGCTGAAGATAGCTTGTGAGAGTAAGAACATGCATTGTTCCATTTGTATGCATAATGCATGTTTACATGAGACTTTTGTCATCTTCTAGTTTGACAGCCCTCACAGTATTAAATCCCATCTGGCCCCACATTAACTTCGACTGACATCTCACCCCCTAGATGAACGATGTATGACTTGAAAATCATGTCAGAAATCTTGCATGACATAGATATTTTTTTCTAATCCTAGCAAATCACAACAAGGTAAGAAGTGTAGAAAGCAAGAAACTCTATATCTAATGTAGATGTGTACTTAGAACAAACATTCATTGACTTTCCTTTTCCATTTGCAATTTGTTTGTTTTTTTAGGTGACATCATTGACATTTTGAGCAATTTCTCCATTTAATGATGACATTTCTTTTTCAAATGAAAATAAAATTGCTTTTGATTTCAGGCATGAAGTTAAGGAGGCATTCTGTGTTAATTGAATGCTTCAAAGTTTCCTAATAACAGGATGCTCTTGTAATCATTTTACCAATCAAGAAAGAGATAAGAGAGAAAGGAAAATGAAGATGTCAAAATCGGTGTAATTTGATATGAGTCTTGCTCAGACCATAATACACCTAGGCTCAAAGAAGAGAAAACAAGAGAAAGGAGGAAGGAGAGAGAGAGAGAGAGAGAGAGAGAGAGAGAGGAATACATATATAGATTCATGTAATCACAAATTGAGGGAAATATAGTGATTATAAAAAGAAAATTCATCAACATTTATTCAGGAAAGAATGCAAATGCTAATAGAGTGGATAGAAAATAAGAGAGAGAGAGAGAGAGAGAGAGAGAGAGAGAGAGAGAGAGAGAGAGAGAGAGAGAAGAGGCACAACTGGAGAAACAAACTAGCATGTGGGGAAAAGAAGAGTAAATATCTGCCATTATTATTCACCTTGATGGAACATCTCTCTTCCAAGATGAAAACTAACAACAGAATACTCGAATGCAAACTTTGCAGGATATTGTTTTTCTGTTTGCTCTTTCTGATAAGAGAGGAATAGGGGCCTATTGATTGACAGGAGAGAGAGATGACAAGTAGGTAATAGCGGCCAACAACATCAAGCACGAAAACATGAGAGTATACAGCCTGTTTTAAAAGCATTTTCCAACAAAACAAATACTCTGATATTTTGAAGCTGATTTGTGATTCAGGAGAGTGCTGTAGGCATATACAATATGCAGGTGACAGATAAAAAGCATGTTGTGGAATACAAATTCTTTTTTAATGTTCCAAGTAATGTCAACTACTTCCAACCATGGATATAATGTTCCAACCATTCCACTGACCACACAGATGTTGTGACACTGATAGATCTGCTTTCAATGTAGCCATTTTTCAATCCTCATCCATATACCTCAGGCAATCCTGTCACTTAAAACTTGTTTCATAGCAAAAAGCCTTTTACACTAAAAATAGAGATATGTACCGAGGTCAAAATCTGGCATACATTCTACAACAAAACAGGGCATAATGCATAAAAAACAAGTATATCACATAACAGCCTGAATATCCATAGGATGCTTTGAAAAAGGAGGGAACTTCCCTTAAAGGTTCCCTTTTATGGAATTACAAAGGAACTTTAATTAGTAGACTTTTCTACTGTGAATCCAGATCTGTCAACCATTTTACCTGAATTCCATTCATTAATCTGTAAACTTGAAAATATAAAATTAATTGGGAACGCCCCTAAAAATTTTGGAAAATCGGTCCAGCGATCGATGACGTCATGTGACGTCACACTCAGAATGCTTGACTCCACGCAAGCTGAAAGTGTGTGTGTAGGCTATTGAACTTCGTGTAGATCCTAGCTTCGACTTCGTGCCATTACAGCCCTTCATTCTAGTTTTTTTTTTAGTCCTATATCAACGAACGATAACATCTTCTTCAGACAGAAGAAATAAAAGAGGAATTAGGGGCACGGCCGTATTTGTTTGAACCAGACATGTCGGATTCTGATTATATGACAGAGACGTCCCTGATTCCAATAACGGAGAAGATATCGACGGGAGACTTGGGAATTATAACTAGTAATTCCTTTTGATAATTAGATTGCCGATTAAATTTTAATTTACGGATATCCACCAATTATTAATCTTGTTTGCGCTTGCAAAATGCCCCAGTCCTGATGAGGCTGAGCTGAAAGCTGATCGAGGCAGTGAGCTCGACGTGCGCAGGTGTACACGCCGTGCCGTTCGGTCGTTCGCCTGCTGACCCTGCCTGGCCTGGGCTTGGGTAGGGTTTTACTGGTGCATGGGGTGGTAGCGTTTTGTTTCTAGTAAATTCTAACATTGATATCCAGAAAACCCTTAGCTCTCCTGTTACCTTGCATGTTTTCATTGTGCTGCTATGAATAATAAGTACCGGTAGACTAAGTTAGTGTAGGTACAGTGATAGTTGATCAATAGATATATGATCAATAGATACCGTAGATCAAGTTTGATTTTGGGGATGGCATCTTGCTTCAGGGACGGCCTCTTCTTGATGCCAAACGCCGCATGCAGCCCCGTACTATCGAGGAAGTCCTCCGCACAAATGTGCTCGGAACACACGGACACTGCGGTCACTCGGCCCCTTCCACTTGACGCGAGTTAGTTTCACTTTTGAGGTCCATTTTCTTCTAATATTTGGGTCTTTGAGGAATAAATGTAGACTTACACCCTCCTTTGTGATGTTGCTGCAACCTGCAAAGACACAGCGTTGCGGCATACTTCGATTTAGAGGTGGTTTTCGAGGTGATATATAACTGCAAGTTAGTTTGCACGCGTGATATATGCAAGATATTGTAAACAAGCACCGGTGATGTCGGTTTGTGACGTCACACGTCAATCATGCTCGAAGAACGAGAATTCGGGGTTTAAAAGGGGGCGGAGCTTAGCAGACTCGTTTAGGCCTGAATACGTGGGGAAAATATTATTTTAAAAATATTCAGATACGTATTCATTGCAAACGGATGTCATTTTTCAATTTAGATGAGTATCATGTACAAAATAACAAAAATTAGAATTTCATAAAAGGGAACCTCCCTTAATGCCTAAAGAAAAGGAACGCATTCTCCCACAACTGAGAAATGGTCATTTATACATATATGTGCCATGGGTGATTGAGAGAAGACTTAAGCTGTCTAACAAAAATAAGACATCTCCCTCATATATCTCTTAAGCCTTTTCACTAAAAGACTCCATTCACACTTACAAAGTAAGAGCATTCTGAGCCAGATCACTCTTATAGCACTCTTAACATGGGTGGGCACAAAGAATGCACCAGATACATACATGTACACCCTAAAGCAATCTGCCCAAGTGCTCACATTGACCACTTCCAGAAGAAAGTCCAAAATGACAGTAAGCTTTCAATACCACTGCTGTATAGTGTGAAGGCAAAAGCTTTCAAAAACCTATAGTCTTATTCACAAAACACATCATCTTGACCTGTGTTGCCATAGAAACAAACCTGCTTCCGAAAATAAGCAAAGTGTGAACACGAACAAAGTGTCCCATTGAAGCATTCGTCTATAAAATACACTCTTCACTGGGGAGTGTGAACATAGAGAACTCACTTTTGCTCTGTGAAGAAGACATAATTTTATCACAAGACACAAATATCTGCCTTCATATAAGTGCAGCAAGATACAATATGTAAAGAATGGAATTGATATTTGAAACATCACTTGGATGTATCACCCCAAAAATGGCTAGAACTTATGAAAAAGTGTGACTGTGCACCATAAACATGAAAAACAAGCTCACTCAGAATGGATTGGACCTTTGACAAGTAAACAGAAGGGGTTGAAAAACAGCACTCAAGTATTTTCCTCTCTGAACTCTCTCTTTCTGACATCCATTCATACAGAGACATTGAAGTCTTTGTAATTGAGATGATCAAGAAAGGGTTAAGAATTACTGATCTTGACACAATTGTCACGTTTCCCTCGAACTAGCCTTGAAACGATGCAGTTCTTATTGCTTTGCATGTCAGAGTATAAAATTCAATACACCTGAAATTGCAACAGTTGGGAAATTCCCTTCCCTCAATTCACTTCCCTTGTAACCAGTGTGGTGAACTAGCTAGGACTTCTCATAAGACATCTATCTAACTGTACCTTGATAGGTGACATGCCGCGTACTACAAAAGCAAAGACAAATTTCCAATTTGTGGTATTGGCAAAAACATGAAAAATAAAGTAGGCTGATGGAAATATGAATTGTGTAATTTTCGAAATCTAATCTAGCTTGATTTTTAAACTTAACTTCATACTAGAAATACCTGAAATCACTATATATTTAGAAATGTCTTTTTTTGCACCCAACAAAAAACATGTCTGCTTCTTTCTCTTCAATTGCAGGAACTTGCATTGTTATCATAGCTGACCATTTCTGTGCATAGACCAATTCTGTGCATAACAGTAAACTTAACTGCTCTTAATATCCTGGGCCAATCTTCTAAATAACTTTTCTTCATGTCCATTTTAAGAGTAGATATAAATTCTACACATTATATAGCACCATAAAAAAAAAATTGCTGATAACAGAAATGCTTAATGGTGAAAAACCACATCTGGCAACTTTTTTCTGGGTTTGGTGGTAATGCGTATGTCACAAAGATCCCCCTACTGAAACAAACATCTCACTTTCAGATTACAGAGGCCTCTTTCTATATTGACATTATCAGAAGAATTTCTATTCGGTCTTATTTCATGACATTTACTGGTTGGTGGATGTGCTTTTTAAAAGCAGCATCCATAAATTGAATACTCTATTCAGGCTCATTTGAATAATGGGGCAATCAGAGTCTCTTCAGGGGAAAGTGAAAGGTTTATAAGCAGAATGATACAGAAAGAAATAGGGACAGAAACACTAAAAAGAATGAGAGAACAGAGAGAAGATAGAGAGAGAGAGGATGATGAGACAGAAAGAGAAAATTAAAAACAAAATAAGACAATTTAGTTCGGAAATTAATGGAAGAACCAATGAATTATAAGGGAGAAATACGAAGCTGATAACAAGATACAGACTAGGAGTTAGCATACAATAAATGAAACAGAGGAAGAAGAACAAATTTCATTTATCGTTGATCATGGATATCTGTTGCCTCTAAAATTTGATGACAAAATCTTTGCAGATCAGGAACATTTACTTAGGGAACATCAATCAATACACTTACATTTTGCGATCAATATTCACTTTCTAAACTTCTATCTAAAATATTTCTTTCATGTACATGGTGAATTCTATTTTCTATGCCCTATTCCTACATCTATCTATATCTTAATAATCTGTCTTCAAGCCATGTTCTCCACACCATATCTATGATTTCTCTACAAGCTTGAGAGTCAACACGAAGCACTTAGTAACTTGACCCGTCATCGTCAAATATTTTGACCAATCCACACGTCTGTGACAGACAAGCACTGGCCCAGGAAACGGATGGTAAAGCGAGGGCAAAGCTTGTCACTTGCTTGTTGACAGGAGATTATTTGGGTAGTGTAGCATGTAACAAGAAGGCAGTCATCACTCCTGTTATCATAGCTAACATGGCATATCGGACAACCTCCTGTTTCTTTTGCTCTAGCTCACTTCCTGACCCTCCTTCCTTTGTACATCTCTGAGTTCTTGTCTTTCAAAGACCATTGCATCTCTTTGCGCTTCTTCACTTGTCCATTTCCATCTAGAGTTATATTCAATCACTTCCTCCTCACCAATCTCTCACCAATCTATCACATCCTTTCTCAATATGTTTAGAGGTATCTTTGAACAGAGCACATTTTCTCGCTATCAAACCTTACCCATGTTGGTATATCACAGGATTGTGAATAACATCTGCTAAATAAATATGGTGTTATTATTGTATATCAGATCTCTTTCCTTCTTTCTTCCTTCTTCATCTATTCTGATAATTCTCACATTCTAAAAGATCTTCTTTTTTTTCATTTTCTAGCTCCCTATAGCCATCTGCCCTCTCATACTTCCTTAAAATCATCCTCCCTCCTGCATTGTTCCTGAGCTTTTTATCTCATTTCCGTTTCTAATTCCCTCTAATATGAACTTACATGTACTTGCACAAATGCATATACACATCATCTTATATTTGGCTATATTACAACTTTACGCATACAATAAAACATAAGATATGTTATTCTTTAAAACAGACTGAACTCACAGAAAGAAAAGGTTTGTGTGGATCAATTCCCTGATGGATTCCATTCAAGAACAAAATAAAATGTATGTACTTAAATTATCTGAATATGAAGTACCTGGCAAGCAAAATGTCGCAACTGAACTTCACACTGTTGTCATATGTTAACTACTGAGCCTTCACTTTTGGAAATAAAAGTCTACCAGTCTTTGATATTCATACTGATGACTTTATTGTTGCTTTCCACATTACTGAAGCATATATGTCTAGTGATAATCTCCAGTACAGAACTCAAAACACATAATATAAATAACATTTCTCTGTGAAATCCAGTGATCCTAAATTCTAAAGTTCTTTTTGAGACCCACAATAAAAAATTAAGGGTAGATAGCATAGTAAAAGTAAGTTCTCTAAAAGCAACAATTTGGAAATCAATTCAGACTTATTAAGCCAGCATGACGGCAAAACAGATAAGTTTGTTTAATTTCAAAAGGGGGTAAATTGGATTCCAGTCTCTCAATAATGTCTCAGGGGCAAACTCAAAGTGACCTTATTAGAAACAAGCCAATATCCCACTTAAATGGTCAAACCAGATCTCACTTAATCAATAATTGTCTCCGATAGCCATCCGCAGTATGACCGCAAAACCTACATGGCCCAGGTGCCTGGTTGGACCGCTCCCAATATTACTAACTGTCACCTGACACCCTCTTGGCAATGCCGTTAGAAAGTGCAGGTAACCTCCTCTACCATTTACGTCTACCAATAATTCTCAGGTGGTTCAACCAGACAACTCTCTCCCCCCTAAACTCTCCCAGCATGTTTCGTCAGACGATGTGCTAAATACGCATCTGGCCATATTTGCAGATGAACACCTTCGCCAGAGTCCTGCCAAATCTCTCGGGTAACACGTTTCCCCCCTTATATCCTTCCTTGCTCTTTTTCTCGTTTTTCCCCCCTCTTTCGATTCGGCGCATCTTCTTGCGACATATGCTCTCTCTCCTATGAATAAGTATGCCTGCAAAATTTAATCACACTTCAATTTTCTCGCTCAGTGCCGAATTTGCGTGAGGTGGGGACCAACATGGCCATGTCGGTTGCTGATGTTATTCTGCAGTTTCCAATTACGACTTGGCACCTTGGTGTCACATCGCACTCCTCTCACTCTCAAACAACGATTCTGACCGAGATTGGAAGGACTCAAAGAAAGGAATAGAGTGAGCGAAAAACATGTTCTCTCCAGAAAAAAAGAGCAAGGAGTTTTTAGAAGTTGCAAAGTATTTATAACGTATGCACCGGAAGGCATTTTTCCTAAGAATCATAACAACTAGATAGTTAAAATATGTTTTCCCTTTCAAAGGAAAAAGGTCTATCTGTATGGAAAATTTGGGACAGACTTGAAATTGTACCTGAGAATTACATGGATTAGAGAATAACTAGATACACTGCAAATTAACTGATTAAATTAAAAAACTAATAATTCCTCACCATACAATACAGAGTGACAACCCCACTCAGTTAAAACCTTCATTTGGTGTTTAAGTAAATATAATTTTCTTGCTATTTTGCTGAAACTTATCTGAATAAAGTCCAATTTTTATTAGAGGGTAGATTTTCTCTCAATTATTAAAAGTCTCATTACACTCTGTACAAAAGAGCAATTACCATTGCCAAATAAAGCTGTTGGGTACATGAATGCATATATATCAAAACAAACACAAACAAAAAGTGAAAAGAGGAATATATTTGAGAAATTATTAAGCTAGTTTTTAAAAAAAATCATACCAGTAATGATAGTTCTAAAGCCATCAAAGCAATTATTCATACATACAGATGGGTTCTCTGACTGATCTAAAATCCTTTTTGTAAACTCCCAAGAGTGTATAATAGGAGCAGACTATTAGCATTATATAACTTTGTATCCACATCATGCGCATTATTTTATGGCTGCTATTATGCGCATAATACCCACATTTTGCCATGTATAGCAAAGTTTTCTTCTTCAATCCACAGATCCCACACGATGCAGATTTTCTGAATGGGTGCTCATAAAAATAGTGCTCTTCAATGCAGCTCTTGATACTTGATGAACATGATTAGTTTTGCTTAATGTACATTACTTTAGAATGCATAATAGAAGCATGAGTTTCTGAAAGGGGTGTTGATTATACAGTATATACTACATACTAATTTTCATGACCTAAGCTATTTAAGACTGTGGTTTATTTTCACCTACAATATTGTTTGGTTCATTTTTATTTTTTTATTTTTTTTTTACTATTAATGAATTATATCCTTTCAAAATATTCAACTACTTATATAATACTGGCAACCCAATTACCATGCAGTCTTGTATCCTTTCTTATCTATCTCAGAAATACATTCTTCGTATCTCAGTCCACCAAAATAACATCTCAGCTCAGGTTTCAGGAGTAATTTGCACAAACAGCCTTCCATAACACAAGGTTTGCCATCCCACATCAGTTCCTACAGGTTCGTGTTTGTTTAATCTCCACATGTTAAATGCACGCCAGAAATATTTCACACGTTGCATGGTTATTGATTGTCTGCTCCATGCCTAATGATGATGATGGCTAAGGGCCATGAAGGTTTGGGGTTTATGTTCAAGGGTAAATCCTATTGTTGATTTGAAGATAGGTAATGTTATGGTGTCTTTCTTGGGGTTGAAATTCATTGTTGCTAATGCTGATTTACTCAAGATCAACATGGCATGGCAACCAAACTAGCAGTGCATGTTAAAATATTGCACTAATTTAATATAAACCTTCTCTCTCTCTCTCTCTCTCTCTCTCTCTCTCTCTCTCTCTAACATTTTGTCATGGCTGTGTTTTTTTCTTGAATTTTCTTTATAGATTTGTGTTACAATGAACAGAAAAAAAATCCTGAAGATTTGAAGAAAAATGACTGTTCAGATTTGAGAAATGAAAACATATGTTTCTATTTTACATTATAAAGAATTATAAAATGATTATCATAAATCTAACTAGAGGGGTAATTTTCAACAAATTCAATACCATAGTCATCACACATATAATCCTGCCTCAATAACTTTTTGGACTGATTCTTCAAAATGTATTTTAAAAAATTAAATAGCCCCCTTAATATCTGATAGCATTTAAGATATAATTCCACAAAAGCTGCATAATGACCATATATAAACTAATCAAGAAAACACAACAGTTAGCCAGAAAGAAAGATGAGAGAACAAGGGTTTAATAAAATCTACTTATAGAATAAAAAACATGGACAAATAAAATACAGAAAAAAGAATACAAACAAAACGCATTCAAAATATGTCCAATACCACATACAATGCTCTTATACGATGGACCTATATCTGATTGCCACAGTTCGTGGCTTATTAAGTGTTACTATATTCTCCTTATCCAGCAGTGTAGTAAATCAACAAACATTTGTGGCAACACACTCAGACTAGATACGTGTGATTATTTCTACAATTTCACAAGAAAACCTCCCACTATCGTTGCTGATTACAAAGACAGACATAATACGAGTCAACAGTATGCTCTGTGTTTGAGTAAGTTAGGAAAACTGTTGTTCTGACGGAGCTGTTAACCATGTGTTAAATTAGTCATTTGAGGCATTCACATACCAGCCAATTTAATTAGAATTTCAATTCACTCATAGCTCCCATGTTGAGACAGCTTATATTTACAAAACCCATGTGCAAACTTGAACATGGAAATTGTTGGAGCTTAACCAATTTGTATCAAGTTTGATGCGAAAGAAAAATACATGTATGTGGAAAGCAATTTGCATGTAGCTCCAGGAAGCTCCTTAAAGATGGAAAAAATTAATACCGTATGAGATTTTAAAAAGCACTGCCCCGGGGAAATTTCACCCGAAAAAAGGAGAAGACATTCTTTCTTAACCAATTCCTTGCGGGTGGCAAGTCCCTCCCAAGGAGTTTTGAAAAATATGCTTGGATGACATTTTTCTTACGGATACAGACACAGTTACCTCCATCATAAAGTTTATATCCTCTGAATACATTTTGCGCCCAATTTATCAATGGAAAAAGGGCATTTTAAGTCAAAATTTCACTCTTGAAAGTTAATTTATGACAAAGTCTGTCCCAAAACGTAGAGGCCAGGGAAAGGTTAAAAGATTCATGCACCTACATGTACAGTTCCCGATAAATGTTATCAATACTTCAAATAAGGGTCTCAATAAAGTCCAAGGCAACATAGCCTGTATGTAAAGGAAAGTGAGAGAGTACTGTTCATAATACATTAAACAGAAATATAAACACTGAGAAAAAAAAGGGGTAAATTTTGTGATACTTTTATACCACTCTGTAAAGATACTGGAGACAAGTATGCTCAGTGATATTTTATTCACAGATTTTTTTTTTTATAGCTGTAACAAACTCTTCCTGAAAATTTACCTTCATTGATCCATGGTAATAGGTGAAGCATTGATGACAGAAAAGCACTGGGCGCTAAAGACTACAGCCCTCAACTGTCCCCTACGAACCAGCTGGTACACAAGACTAATATTATTCATAGAAGGTGAAAGCTATCAAAACATGAGTGCAAGAAAATCAATAAAGTAAAGTTTTGTATGAAAGCTGTTGTGTATAATAGATTGGTGATAGTGAAGGTTAAATATCTTCCATTCAATTAATTTTTTGGCCACAACGTGGACACTAGAATGTGTTATTTAATAACTTTATTCATTTTGTGCAAATAGCAGTTTCTGACCAAATGTCCAAGCAATGTTTTCATGAGAGGGGAAATAAATGTTTCAGATGGCCATGTCTAAAAACGATACATGTCCATTTTGTCAGACAGGCATAGATATCGCCACAGGCACTGACTCCTTAAAATGCGCATGTTAGATCTTAGAGAAAACAGCAGACTGGTTAGTTGAGAATGTTTGGAAAGGAATTGTGTCTCACTTCACACACACATTCTCACACACAAAAAAGAAAAAGGACCCTACTACCCATTATTTATCATGTTCACAGTTGGAATAATATGCAGACGAATACCACTGGGATTTCTACGATTGACGCATATAAATAGGTAGCGCTGTGTACATAAGTAGTGCCTGTATTTTTAAAATGCAATGAAAAAAAGGGAGATGAAATTTTACATAAAAAGGATCGAGTAGAGAGAGAGAGAGAGAGAGATAACTGCACAGAAAGATAGAGTTACAGAGGTACATGTATATAGGTAGTAGGGAATGTACAGAGGTACATGTATATAGGTAGTAGGGAATGTACAGAGGTACATGTATATAGGTAGTAGGGAATGTACAGAGGTACATGTATATAGGTAGTAGGGAATGTACAGAGGTACATGTATATAGGTAGTAGGGAATGTACAGAGGTACATGTATATAGGTAGTAGGGAATGTATAGAGAGGGAGAGAAAGATAAAAAGAAAGAACAAAATGGAGAGGAAAATTGGTAAAGAAAAGGCAATGATATACTGTAAGGGGGAAATGAAATGAATATACTAGATGTACAGAGTACAATGATGGAAAAAACTTAGTATACAACACCAATTCAAATATTGTCCAACTTATGAAATCAAAAATATCTATCATGCATTTGCAGCAAATATTTTTGTAATGAACATCTACACCAATGCACATTAAGCTAATTTTGATCTTCAATTGCAGTGTTTTAACTCACTTACAGGATCATGTGGAATAAATAAGAGCACATACTGCACATAAATAAGTGTCAAGATTTTGCCTACAATATTTTAAGAGATCTTATCCCTTAATTTTTACTCTACATGATAACAGGTGATATCTACATAATAATTGACATGACAAGTGTTGATAATTTGAGTGGAGAATGGAAGGGTTGTCTTACCCTAGTTACAAGGTGAGGAAAGAAAACAAACCAAGACAAAGAGAAAGAGAAAGAGAGAAGGAGGAACGGAGAAGGATCAGAAGGTATAGATAGGAAAAGACAGCCAGAGATGGAGGCAGCAAGATAAAGAAGCATAGAAAGAATAAGAAAAGGAGAGAGAGAGAGAGACTAGGGCACAAACTCCCACATGCAACAGGCTGGTGATTTCTCCCTAAGACCCTCATCTGAAATCTCCTCTCATTAAATTCACATGTCCTCTTCAAGGGCCTGCGCAAAAAATTCAAGAAAATAAATCTTCTGGCCTACATCTCAGCAGCCCTGCATGTTTTATTCATGGCCTACTCTGTACGCATGCATGCACATCCATCTTGGTTGCTCTAGCAGTATGTCTTCTTCACTCACGCTTATCTGACTGTATTAACTATACAGCCTCCACAAATTTACCCTGATGTATTCTGCCCACACACACAGTTTAGAATTTAGAGAGCTTTCACGAGTAATCTTTGCTCTCTATCGTCTTTAGAAAAAGTAATCCTTGACAGATCACTTTTAGTTAGTCTCTTGAAAAAGTGCAAACTGGCTCTATGCATTTCACTTCAACTACTTGAAACAAAAATTATTCACTTTCAGAAAAGGCACTGCTTACAAATACTGAATGAAAATACAAGATGTTGTTGCTGCTTTATGCTTTCATCACCAACTCCCTTCATATTATTATGATTTTTACCTACAATGCAACCTGCTCTAAATGTCTTACTGGGCTATCCTTTCTCTGTAAGAAGACTTGAGCATTTGTGTTACAGCTTTCATCATGAGCCAATAAATCTCCATAAATCATAAAATGTCACAGCTACTTATCAAAATATGCAATATTTCAAGAAGTAGTATTTTAGTAATGGCAAAATATATGTACATGACTGCTAATATGGCATGAAACTCACTAGAATTCATCAAATCAAGGTACATACATGTGAATTACAAAGCCCAGGGGAAATTCTATAAACTAAGTCAAATTATCTACTATGGAAACAATTTTCAATGCCTTCAAATCCAAACATTTTTTTGATTCATGAGCAAATGTATGAAAATAAGAAAAATCTCCCACTGACTCAATGAGGTACAAAAATATGCCTACATTATAAGCCTAGTTGTACTATGAATTTAGAGTATTTCATTACTTTGAAACTGATATTAGAATTGATGATCATGGAATACAACATTGGGTAGAATGTATCTACTCCATCTAACCCAATGCTTGTTAAGTTTAAGGTCGCAATACGGTGAAAAGAAATGATAAATGGTTTTTCAGTAGTGACGTAGATGCACATGTACGCATGGAATTGAAATTGATCCCCTGAGAGACGATCCAGTCAAAATCATTTGTCATTCCAGGCCACTTCATGTTCATATTTAAGTAGCATACAACATACAAAAAAAATAAGTCCACAAATAGAATATAGAACATATTCTCAACCCTCACTATCGCCCCACCCCTCTCCCTCATTTCCTCTGCTTTGTTCTTATTCACTCTTTTCATATCCACCCCCTCTCTCTCTCTCACTCTCTCTCTCTCTCTATCTATCTCTATTTCTCTCTCTCTTTCTCTCTCTGTCTCATCTCTGATGTTTCTCCCACTCTCTCTCTCTCTCACTCTCTCTCTCTCTCTATCTATCTCTATTTCTCTCTCTCTTTCTCTCTCTGTCTCATCTCTGATGTTTCTCCCACTCTCTCTCTCTCTCACTCTCTCTCTCTCTATCTATCTCTATTTCTCTCTCTCTTTCTCTCTCTGTCTCATCTCTGATGTTTCTCCCACTCTCTCTCTCTCACTCTCTCTCTCTCTCTATCTATCTCTATTTCTCTCTCTCTTTCTCTCTCTGTCTCATCTCTGATGTTTCTCCCACTCTCTCTCTCTCTCTCACTCTCTCTCTCTCTCTCTATCTCTATTTCTCTCTCTCTTTCTCTCTCTGTCTCATCTCTGATGTTTCTCCCACTCTCTCTCCTTCTCTATCTTCTTTTTTAAATGCCCAGCCACTTAGCAATATCAAACACATGCTACTCAGTTGCAATCAATATTGTATTTTAATTACGCTTGCTTTTTCTGTATATATGCCTTTATAATATACATATGCCATCAACTCTTTCATCTTATATATCACTGTAAAATAAAGTGGTAATTATTTGTATGCTAATGACTACTTTAGCAAAGAGCTTTATAGAACTATTCACATACATGTATCATGTAAAGAGCTCAACATTAATTTTTTTTTCTACATTGTAAATACACTTTACATCAAGAGGATATTTTGTGCCAAACTCACTATGTAGGCCTTTCATGAACAAGAAGAACATATTTTGCAAACATCAGTTACAGACCATGGCATCCTAAATACATGTACCTTAACCCTTTCAGGACAGGAATTATTTAAGGGCTAAATTGATCACATTTTATTCTTCAAATTGGCAACATTAATATTTTTCTTTTAGTGCTACATGGTTCTAATAGGGTGTAATGTCTTTGAGAACAATATACATGGTTAGAAATTTTGTCGAAAAGTTGAAAAAATTGCCAATTTTGATGAAAAACAATGATTTTGAAACTCTCAATGTGTTGCCAATTTAAGGATTTCAAAGCTTATTCTCCTTTTTAAAATTCCTGGAATAAAACGCAATATGGTCATGCAACAAAAATGGACATAGTGTGTACAGAAATTTTTACTCTTTCTACTCATGCATCTGGTACATTTTTTAGAGCTCTGAATAAAAAGTTATTGAGCTAAACCACAAAATGTGGTCAATTGTCTCGAAAGGGTTAAGGGGCTTTCACACCGGAATTTGCGTAGAGTTACGTAGTGTTGTGTAGCGATTACGCAACACTACGCAAGTCTACGCAAGTCTACGCCGAGGAACGCAAAATAGGTACGCGGGAGGGGCTCAAAAAATTAAACATGTTTAATTTTTTGGCGTACTGTCTGCGTAGAGCCAGAGAACGCAGTTTATACGCAAGCCTACACAACACTACGCCAAAATGCCCCGGTTTCTCGAAACACATTTTGAGACTTGCGCATGGAATGGTGTAGTGTTGCGTACTGTGGCGTACAGACCGACGTAGACTTCGTAGACTTGCGTAGACCTGGCGTACATTTGCGTATAGTTGCTTATAGTTACTTAAATTTGGCGTACTCATACTGGATCCTACTGTTTTTCATCAGTTATTATTCACTCGACTGCTAGTTTGAACAGATTCGTCCCATTTGACATTAAATTGCTGCTGAACAATTAGTCCTCTATAGATCTGCAAGGCTTGATTGTTCCTTTTTAATAAAGTCTGCAAGATGCCAAAAAGGAAGAGCAAGAGTCGTGGTCGGGGCAAGAAATCTTCTCCTGCTCATTCTCCACATGTTTCTAGTGACCAAGATGGAGATTCACCTGCACCACACTCTGAACATACATGTAGTGATGCAGCTGGCAGTGAAACTCCAAAACCACAGAAGAAAAAGAGACAGGCGAAGCTCCCCCCTTTCACAGTTTCGACTGACCAGGAGAGGTCGGAAATTATGGAGTGGGTCCAGCAACACCCAATGCTCTATGACAAATCGTGTGAGGACTATAATAACAAGGAATGGACAAGGAATGGACTTAAACAACTCATTATCTTTTGTTTCTACTTCACAGCAGTACAGTGTTCCGGACAGCAGGCAAGAGTTGCTTGAGAAGTTCATAAGGCGGGAAATGCTATAGGCCTAATGCTTTTTTTCTTCTTTTTTTTCATCTTCGCTTGCGCACAGAATCCGTACGCAACCGTAAGCAACGCTACGCAGACTTAACGCCTGACCTACGTAAGTGTACATGGACAAGTTACGCAACCCTACGCTACCCTACGCAGGGACTATCATTTGTTTTTTCATGAGTACGCAGCAAATTTTGGCGTACTCCCTACGCAACTCTACGCAAATCCCGGTGTGAAAGCCCCTTTAGAGGTGCTTTTTCAGAACTCCTATGTGCAAAGCATGACAGTTCGCTTCTACCAAAGACTTTAAGTGGAATTCCTGTACAAGTACAAATCTCACTCAGCCCCCCCCCCCCCCCTAAAAAAAAGTGCTAGGACATCCAATTCAATGTAACTTGAAGCATAGCTACCAAGTTTTGAAAGCATTCAGTTTGGTTCAGGAGAAGAATATGTTTTGAGAAATTTCCCTCTAGAGGAATGTTCCTGTGAATGTAATAGATAATTTAATAGATGGTATGGGTGTTCCTGATCAAAATACTTCCCATGGAATCTATAATGTGGATACATGTACTCTCATTTTTTTGCACATGACTTTACTGTAGACTAAAGCAAGCTATCTCCATATGGCCCAGATTACAAAATTAAAAAGCAATACTTTTTGCTTCAATAATCTGTCTACCAGTGCATATAGATAGAAATTAATTCATTGAATATCAACCAGTTGACTACTGAATTCTCTCATTCCTATAGGCTTAACACACAGACCACCCGGTTCCCAAAGGCCATGGGTTAATCGTTTGATTTTTTTTTTTTTTCACTAAATCTCTCTCCAGATTTGTGAGGAAAAATAATTGTCAGATAAAAATTCACAGATAGTCATTGATTTTAGTTTAGTATTTTAATAACTAAGATCAATCAATTGTTTATTTTTCATTTTCACTAAATCTCTATCCAGATTTGTGAGGAAAAATAACTGTCAAATAAGAATTCACAGATAGTCATTGATTTTAGTTTAGTATTTTAATAACTAAGATCAATCATCGGCAAACACAATTTTGATCATGCAATACAAATTTGCAGTTCTAGTATACCAGGTATCTCACAGAAAAGCGTATTGACTTAATCCAAGAAATTGTACTGACCTACACAATTATATGTAGATCCATGATGTAGTAACTTCGGTTTTAAGTATGATCAGTAGGTTATACCCCGGGGCAAATTTTAAGAAAAAGGGTACCCATGTTTATGGATTTCCCGCAAAACGTAGACCCATGTTAAGAGATTTGTCGTAAAAACTGGAACCCGACAGTGTAAAATTTTCGCGGGTTTTCTCTGCGCAGACGATCAGGCCAGGCTCGTCCGGGACACGTACGGTACCAGTATGTCTGGATGCGTGCAATAGTTTACGTACCAGAGATTTTGAACAGAGATTTCAGATTTTTCTGCGAGTTTTCTTACATTTCTTACCTCAAACATAAAGAAATTGATTGAAAAAATACACAAGGCACAGGATTTGGGGATACCAGTACACCCACGTTAAGGGATTTTATTCAGTGTTCACAGGGATTATTTTTAGAAAACGGGACCCATGTTTCTTGTGAAAAAGCGACCCATTTGAGCGGCACATCCCCCATATAGCGTATATATGGAAGTACCCCCTGGGGGTTATACACCTTAAACTAATCAACAGCCATTGACCCCGATGACCATCAGTGCCCCTTTTTGTTGCCCAGCTGGACCCCCTTTAATTTAAGAAAGAGTTACAACCATTACAATAATGCCCTCTTTATACCCTTCCTAATAAAAATATTAGTATTACAGAAACCTTTTGCGACCTTAACCAAATATCATTTATCTTCCTGTCACTTTGTTAAACACATCCCAGTTGATCTCAGCTAGATTTAAATTAGTCAAAACAAAGGCCCACACATGAGCTGCTTGAAAACCCAAGTGCCTTCTTTAACAAAAATTATTTAAAAACAGTTTTGAAGAATTACTACTGTAACTGTAGTGAAACCACCAAACCAAAGAAAAGTTTACCAGATATAGCACTCCCAAACTGAACCTAATATAATCTCCTTGTACTGCAATTTGGTTAAATAAATGGAGTTGCTACGATACACAAATAATTATTGCTTAATGCCACATCAGGTTGTATGTGGACATCCGACAAGCTATAACATTATGTTGTTGTCAGATAGAGACTTCTCATGTATCCAACTTGACCTCTATTTCATATGAATCTTAAAATTCTTAGATAAGTATGATTGTAGTTTGAAAAAAAAAGTGACTTGTCATGTAAATTGGCAACTCCTCTGATTCATTTAGGGTCCCAGAATACTTAAAGTAGGCCCCATGGAAGCACTCACAGAACCATCACTATGCGGGGTTGTGTCAATTTCGGCAGCGGTCACGACCTCTAAGTTGAAGAGGTAAAAACACCAATATAATCAGCAAAATTTTGAGAAAATACTTCCTTCTACATTTTAGGATGATAGAATATCTAATTTTATGCCAGATTCTTCAAAAGAATCTTTATCATCTTGATCAAGTGAAATTTTCAGGCTGTTTTTGGCCGGTGATCTTGCTCCCTTCATGCACACATATATGTGCTAGAGATCACACACTTGCTATGAAAGGCAATTCCTTGTGGTACAAATGAAAGGTACAGAGTGCGAGGTTATCTCAAATAACCTTGCATAAGTGTGAGTTCCATGGAAGTATACTTGTCAAAAGTTTATAATTTTTTATACAGGGCATTGTTTTGTGTATCTACAGCTATGTCCACTCCGTTTCATTTGGGTTTTAAAAAAAGTTCAAGATGAAGCCCCCAAGACAAAAACTAAAGGGGCGGGGTCTTCTAAAAGAAAAAACCTGAACACAATGTTGTTGCATCTTGACCCTTTCCAATTTTCAGGTGTGATGCCCCCCCCCCCCCAAACAAAAAAAAACCTGTTATTAGGCTAGCGCTATGGTATTTTACCTGCTGTTTTTAAACACAAGGCCTTGGTGCCATTTTTTGAAGAATCTAAGGCCAACTGCCCCTTTTTTAATATGCCCCAAATGATAAATGTGATACGTCATGGCCCTTGATTGCAATGTTAATTACTCACTGATCATGCGGAATGAATCACACTAAAACCTTCATACATTCACACAGGAAATTTTTTGGCATTCTAGTGAAATAATCTACACTTAAAACACTTCACATAGCAGCTGTTCATAGCGCACAATGCTAAGGAGTAAGGCACTCATCATAGCCATAGGCCCTTGTTTATGTGAGACTGTGTCAAACATTCACTGTTGCAGTAGTCAAAAACAAAAAACAAAAAAGACAACAAAATGCTCTGGCAAGATTTAATTTTCTTAAATTTGCTAGATTACCTGATTCAGGGACTCTTCAACTATTACTATGCTACAAATTTGAGGTTTCAGAGTTGAAAGTGAAATTTTAAATAATTTCCTCTCAATGTATGAATGATCTAGAATGGACCATACATGTATATCCATAGCCCCCTAATACACACAAAATATATTGAAGCCTATTCACCCGTAAAAGCTATTGTGGAGTACAAGCTTATCTTAAGATAAGCTTGTAGTTGTACATGTATAAATAATATAAGTGGGAGTAAGGTTATTTTCCACCTCCAGTAACATGCAAGTGTGTGCACATACCCTGACTGATCGGTGGTAGATTATTTCACAAGATGGCCAAATTTTTGAATGACTGAACTTGTTTACCTTCATGTTTCACATCTATGTTGAATCGTATACTTACCAATTTTATCTTGAAAAATCTATCCCTACATTAACAAGTTCATGAATAACGCAAAATTTATTCGAGTTGGACACACTCTCCCTGCGGTCATCAGGAAACCGGTGAAGCCTCCACGCCGAACCTCCGGCAGGCGCATTGGTCACTGACCCGCACTAAACTGTGCAAACACTCTGCGACGGTTATTCTCGCTCCTAATTATTATTTTATAGTTACCGTAGCTGCTATGAAATCCTACTAAATGATAAACATTTACATTCATGAGAGTGAATTGTCAATAGCTGGGTTTAGTTCGATTATCGAAGATTTGAGGCCAATTAACACACGAGCATTTGTCGTCTGCACAAGATGTGAAATGAAAGCACACAATACAAGCTATGGTAAGCCAATTGTTCAATAATTTTTACTTTTTTAAAAACCTTTAAATAACTTTCGTTTCTACAGGTTTCCTGGGGGAAGAAAGGACGTAAAGTCAAGATATTTGTAATATCTAGATGAACATAAAATGCATGTTAGGGATTAATAAGCATGGATAATTCCTATGACACACATGGACTAAAATTGTTCTAGTTTTCAGGGGGTGTATTCTGAGATTCATTTTATCTCAGATAAAATCTAAGACTTTCAGTCAGTGAGATAAAATACACTTAAAATCTTTTTAAAACATTATTCTGAAAACCATTTCATATCATCTAACTCTAAGACACGCTCATTTATGATGTCATAACCAATAAGAAATGTTGTTAGATTTCACTTTCATAATGCACAGCCAATAGAATTGCTCTCTGCCAGAGAGCAAATGCTTAATTTTTTCAATTTTAAATATACGTGCCTCAAAGCACAAACAAGGTTTTGCTAGGATTTCCTTAAAAATGACTGAGGTACTTTCAGAGCTTTTAGAACACTATTACAAGTATTATTGCAAGTGAGATATTAGTTGGCAGAAATCTTGAAAGAGAATTTGATAATCATATGGGAATGCTGCTTGAGAAATATAGTCAGTACTCAGTATCTTTTTGTTTATTTTGATCGCACGACTAGCACCATTCTTGTCCAAAAATATCACACTCACTGTGCATCCTAGAGATAAAAATATTTTAAGTTTTATCTTAGCTTTCCCAAAAAATTTGATGGGCATTGGTGTTTAAAGCTGCGGGTATAATGCGTACAACATGTATATGCACACAAGAGGTAGGAGACAGATAAAATATGAGATAAAATTCAAGATAAATAGTAGTCTTAGAAGACCAATTTTTTAAAAAAAGATAAAATTAAAAATTTTAGAGATAAAATGGTGCTCAGAATACCACCCTAGGTTTTCAGTCTTTTTGGTCTCAAATCGGAACATATCTTCCGACCTGAATTTCATTTACCATTTTTCTTAAATTCCTGTAATTATGATCAATTTTTTGTAAAATTAGTTGATTTTAATCATTTTCTTGTGTGTGGGTTATTTTTGTTTTTTTTTTTTTTACTATTGAGGGTATACATATATTTACTTTATTAGCATTGGTTTAAATGCTAACTCAAAGAGTATTTTATTTAAATAAATAAAATCAAATTGATGGTCAAGTAAAAGTCACTAAATAAAATTTACTTTTATGTCTCATTCATCAAAATTAATATTCTCATTGTAAAGAAAGTTATTACCAGAACCTCTTCCCATTGTTCCTAAATCTTTTTTTTTTCCTTTCCTACTCTTTTCTACTTCTAGCATTCTTTCAATAAATCATGGTTAGTTTATTCCGTCCTTCTGAATTTGCCCATCTTAGTCAATCTGTCTGAATAACCCCCAAATTCGGGAGAATGGCATGGTATCACAATGGCATCATTCCCTTACAAGGGCCAGCTTGTTCACATATACAGTTAACAACTGATAGTTTGCATCTTACAACATGCCATTTAATGTGAAAATTTTTAACATCAAATTATATCCTATCTTGCATGATGTTTTTCTGAAAACAATACTATTCAAGATGTTCATCACCTTCCTCAACTGAATCATATTCAAATAAGAAGATACTAAAACATTCCAAATCAAATGACAAATACAATGACAGAAAACACAAAGACTCATTTTAAATACATGTCAACAAGTATATTTTTTCAAACATATTTGATCAGTGACAACATGATTTCATTTAGAAAATATCCTTTCTACAAGACATAGAGAAGGCATCTGGGGGTATATTACAAGGCATAGCAAACCACAATCTCTCTAAGAATATATATATGATTTTCAATTGTGACAATAATAATCTTGTAATAGTTACTTTATTCTATGTCTGTATTGTGTATGAATTGACTAATATGCCTTCTTAATGAAACAGAACATCTAACAAATGACATTTCAAGATGCAAAATGAGACAGACCTCAAACCATTACTAACTCACAAAATAGTACACGAGAATCAACATACACTTTACAAAAAGACTAATATTTGTATGTCTGTGCAAGTCACTTCTTCTGTCCAATATGGGCCATGTCCAAAAAGAATTCATTTTGTGCAAGCAGAATACAGAATATAATATCATTCATATAAATCGCAATAAATACATTCATATTTGACATGCTAAATTTTCCTGTAGAAATTCTTTACCACTGCATTATCATACATTATCTTGCAAAAAAAATAGTAAAAATCTTATGATTGCAAGATTTGACCTTTGGACGATACATTTGTACAATATAATGAGACAAATTTCTGAATGGCTAATAACATACTTTATGACAGGAACTCTGGCAATAATATCAAGTTCTTCATATAACATCACATCAACTATAACTGTTCTCAATGACATATGGTACTATACGAAGCATAAAAAAGGCACCTTTGTTTTATACTTCTTCATATTAAACAGAAACTTTAAAAATCCCTTTCAGTTTATCTTATGTGAAAGCTTTTGTAAAAGAAAAAAAACAAAAAAACAAAAAACCAAACCACTAAATAATCACCACAAAATATCAGTCACCAAAAGAGATAATATAACATTCTGTCATTCCCAAACAAAATAGATCATAAACAATTAAAGAATAATTTTTCAATGTGATTAATGCATCAACACATGCCATTTTACCAATTGAGGGTGACTGATTAAAAATCACACTCTAAATAAATAACATATATGATGACTTAAAGCTTTCACAGATCCAAAAATTGTTTAGATTTAGGATAGTTGGTAGCATTTTGGTATTAAGAATATACCGTTTGTATGATTTATATAATATCATCATGACTTATTAAATCATAATTATATGATCACTGCTCTAGTTCATTTATACAGCTGTTTCAAACCCTAATTGTGGTTCGATTCCGATTACAGAAAGGCAACATGATACCTGATCATCAAGATAGATAAACAGAAAGAGCACTTTGGGGATGATGTTGTAAGCATAGAGTGAAAGCACTATGATCAAGGTTCATTATCTTTGGTAATCTTGAACCCACGATTGGTATTTTATCTGATTTTTCAAGCCGCACTTTGGATACAAAAATACAAAACAGAACAATCAGTTTTCAACATCATTACACCAACCTGGATCATATCCATAAATTCTTGCTAGGCCAAGTTGTCAACTAATTATTACAATGTGTAAGTTGAGAAGTTTCTCAGTGGTTATGAATATAGGCCCATGTATGAGATACTTCTACACATGCAAGTCTCATCACTGAGTTTATCTTACATGTAATTCATTTCATACACAACAACTATCAACAATTACTCTATCCAAGTGCATAATAATCTGTCATAAGAATAAATTATAAGAAATAAAGCACCAAATGCAAAAGTATCTCCCTGCAGAAATATATCCGAGAGAGCTACATGTATAAAAGAAAAGGATATAAGCACAAACTATTGTGATGGGGCATTACATCAATGGGCAACAATATCTACCAACAATTTGGTTTATAATTGGATATAAAAATAATCTTTTGACTATAAACACTACCATATTAAACAATTATCATGCCTCTTTCTCTAGTATGCACTTTTTACAGATAGAATATTCAAGTTATAAATATTGTATACATATGAAAAGTCATAAATAATGCGCATAATGGTGATAGCCTTTCCATTCATAGCCAATAATAGAAGCAACTTAAATGGTAGGCACTATAATGTAGATGAAAAACGAGGTAATTTTCGAAGTGTCAATTTTGAAATTGCCAGCATACATCAGAGAGTGGGCAACCTTCCCCGACAGATCTAAATGACCGTTACATCAACAAAGAGCAACGTTGGTCAGTTCCGGGCCATTACAATTGTGAGAGATGAGGTTGACACTGTAGGCATGCCATGAAGTTCCATTCTGTAGCTGATGTTTTTATCCTCACTCATCACAGTGTGTTTTACAGCCTGGTATGTTTGACATGTGTCTATTCTCTTGTTTATCATTCTACACCACATCAATCTATCGCTTGTCATCCACATGTCAATTATCTTTCTCTATCTTTTTAGTTTGTCATGACTATCATTTCTTTTTCTTTAGCCATTCCCTTTTAAGATACATTTCTGAAAGGTGTCTATGGGTTGAATTATATACATATGTCTTTTCTTTAATTGAACCCCCCCCAAAAAAAACAAAAAAAAACAAAACAAAAAGCAAAAACAACAAAAAAAAAACCAAAACAAAACAAAAAACATATATTATAATCACAGGAATTGTTAAATTTAAATAATGATGTGATAAAAAAGAGTCATCCTTCTTTTGTTATATTTAATTTCTTTCTACATCCAATAAGTTAACACATGTGGAAAACTTGGGATTTATCAACTATATATTTTTTTCACTTTTAATTAGAAGTGAATGTTCATGGCTGTTTTCTTAGTAATATAACATTAAAAAAAAAAAAGAAAAGAATTAAATTGGTCTCATACACATCATACCACATTAAATAGTAAATAAATGGGCAAATTCAATCTTAAACTTAGAAAGAGAAAAAAATAGTATATCTATTTACTGTTATTTACTGTGTTGAGAGCCACAAGGTTATTGTCCCCCAGATATCTTCTCTATAATATAAACACATACATTATCTTATTCCAAACAAAAAAATTATGAATCTGCACTTTCAAGAGTTTGTTGAAATGGAAGTGGAGCATATGACGTAGAGATTGAAATCAATTCTTTATGTCATAAAATAAGCCATGGCCAATAGCCTAATGCACAATTCTCTTTTATGCATTGTATTGTGTGTGATGCAATTAGATGTATGGAAACCTTCAATCATGCATCGAGGTTACATGGAAAATACAATGTCCTATATTTTCATTTAAAGATGTTTTACATCATTCAGTTGCATTTCTCAATGACATAAATTAGCCCTGACCAGTGCTCTCTTACAAAGAGATAGGACAGGAAACACCAAGGTCTCATCTAAATCAAATTAATCTAGTGCTTTTGATGAGCAATTTTACAGAATATCGATCAATTACAACATGTATCTGGGTCAGAGAGCAATTTTTCACTCAACATTCAATCATAATAACAAGAATCCTTCATTAAAATTGCATCATAACATGTTTCACATCGCATACAAATGTGCAAGTGAATGGCTCAAATTGGCGGCAAAATATGAACTTTAGAAATGCAGCATGACTTCTGAGTTCTACTTCATTATAATCAACAGCATTTCATAACATATTTCATAACATATTTCATAATATCTCCTCAATATTGTTTTATAATATAAAGTAAACAACTGCAATAATGATCATACATAGAAATTGATCCCTATGACTAATCTGCATAGATATGTTCAACTCTGCATGATTGAAGCTGCTGCCCAAATCCCCTGCAAAAAATAATGAGTAAATAAATAAAAATGGGGGAAAAAAACAGTCTGGTATAGATTTTCTGTCTGTATAGCAAAAGAAAACGATCATAAACAGTTATGACACAATTCATGCCAAATTTAATTTCCATTATAAAAAAATCAAGTACATTTCCAAATCAGTCATTGATACATGTATATGCAATCCATTCCTAGTGCTGTCATTAAAGATGTAATTCTCCTACACAAATTGACATATCATTGAATAAATATGCAAATCTATATTTTATATAAACAAGATCAATTAATCATATAAAATATATCCATAATTTCTCTTTTGTTCATTTTCATTTTACAAATGGCACTTTTTTTGTCCAAGATATGTCAGTATTTTCATTTTAAAAAATGACTACACATTAAATAAAACTGCAGTATATAACTTTCTAACAATATCCATATGATATAATGACATCACATCTTATAAAGGTTTTATTTTAGAATAAAAAAAACCATTATCAAATTCATCATTGCAACTGTGCACCTTTCTTTAGCTTTCTTTGCAAATTAATCAAAGTGTGCATAGAGATGATTAAAAATAATTATTAAAGACTATCTCTAATACAAAATATTGAGTAAATGCATGCATGACTTAATCTGATTCAGAACATATTGCCTGCTAAGATTCAGAAGAGTGTGTTGAAGGCTTGGAGTTAAGGTCCTTCTGATTATCAGTAACATTTATTAATAATGTTTAAAATATATGCAAAGAAACTTGCAAATGAATGTTTTCCTTTTGTGCATGTTACATTACTGTAAAAATACAAATTTAGAGAGGGAGAGAGAGAGAGAGGGGGGGGGGAGGAAAAAAAGATATGTTGTATTTCTAATCAGAATCACAAACACAGAAGCCCTGAAGTTCATTTCCTTTTCCAGTTAAACCTTTCATATGTAACAACATAGTCTGAAAACAGCACAATATAACTTTTCTCCTGGATATAATGCTGTTATCTTGTAAAATTGTCAATGCTTGGGTTTCTGAGAATACTCATTACAAAATCTTAAACTATAAGTTTTTCAAGTAAAAGTTGAACTAACCTATCTTCAATATTATTACAAATATCTTTCAGAACACCATGATTCCAAATAGCTATAATCAACTGCATATAATATTTGAGTAGCAGACAAATTATGCAATATAATGATGTGAACAATATCCTCTCATAATACATGTATGGCCACTTTTCTGCTCATCTGTAAAACAAAGAAGTTCAATCTGATATACTAGGCTCTAATCTATGTTTACCTAAATTGTAGCTGAATAAATATATTAGCACCATAAGCCATAACAGTCTATTTCTCAAGTACATGTACCCCTGATGACCTGATCAATCAAACAAAATGAATCACTTCATTTCACTGATCTGTAGATGATTTACTAGTAGTTTATAAGATGATTCTGAGCTCATAAAAATTTTTGTTATTTGTGACAACATTCCACACAAGACCGTTCATTCAATTCAGACTTAATAGACAGAGAGAAAAAATCATTTCTCTATAGGTGGAGAGAAAAGGACATTAAAAAAAAGAAATTACAGTAAAATATTATACATGAACTGTTTAATATTAATGACAAAATAATGTGTATTGATTATCACAATTAATGAAAAGAACTTAATCATTCAGAGTTTGCACAAAAATATATCACAAAATTAAAGCTTTGAAGAAAAAAAATGTATCTACAGGTCATATACTTGAATTTATTTTCTTCATATGTGCATCAACAAAATATCAAAATGTAATAAAACAATATACGATAGAAACAAATAACTTTATAAGAAAATGGAGGTGAAAGGTTATTGGGTGGGGTCAGGGGTTACTTCAGGGTGGGTCAGAGGTCATATTAGGGTGGTCCCATGGAAGGTAATGCTGGTGTACTGAGAAGTCCAATTCTTTGCTTCTGTTTCCTCTGTTCAGTCATCTGTGGAAGAAAAAATATTCATAAATTAGATCTACATCCATCAGGAAATATGGATAAGACTTCGCATTACAAAAAAACCCCACTTTACTGAATAATGAAATCTTGAAGTGTCTGAACAAGCTTAACGGTATTCTCTAGCATGCTTTGCAGATTCCTGAATTCATTCTGTTCAATCCCCCCCCCCCCCTTCTAACCATGGTATATGCAATACAAACCTGATCTTTGAGTTCAGCTAGCTGGGCACTCAGGGTTTGGACTAGCTTGGTGGTACTCTCTAGCATGCTATGTAGATTCCTCAATTCATTCTGTTCACTTTCTCCTTCATCAGCTGCTAAGGACATTGCTCGCATCCTTGGAAACCATTCCAAGTTCTTCTCCTACAAATAAAATACAAAATAATTAAATGAGTATGTTAGTACAGAGCCATGTATAATTGAATCAGTACAGAGATAGTCTTAATATCAGAATATCACTGGGTTTCTATTCAATACAGAGCACTGGAACCTTTAAGGCAGGTTATAATCTTTACTAATAAGTCCCTTAATG
Source organism: Heliocidaris tuberculata (assembly GCA_025618425.1). NCBI lineage: Eukaryota > Metazoa > Echinodermata > Echinoidea > Camarodonta > Echinometridae > Heliocidaris > Heliocidaris tuberculata. Next base: position 71,800,443 of record CM046832.1, on the reverse strand, counting down.
AAAGACACAAGTCCCAAGATGACCAAATACAAAAACTTCTCAGAGGAAGCCATCCTTCATCATCAACTCTGGAAATCCTTTTCAGGGACATCAGATGGATAACACTGATCCACAAACATTGAACAAAAAGTAGTATCCATAAAAATATTTCTCAGGATACGTTGAAGGGAATCACTCATTATTAGACTTGAGAATTGTAGACATAATCACAGAGTAGGAGACTACCTTGATCATGTCCGAGACATAACTCTCCGGTCCTGTAAACTCTGTTGAGTTCTTGACTTTGACTAACACAATGAAGTACATGTAGTGCCACATGTTGTGCTCCTCCTTGATGTGCTCTTCAAAGGTCACAGATTTGTTGTCAAAGGATGATCGGTTCAGACCTGTGGGAAAGACATCAAAGCATCAAATTAAATATTCTTACTGAATCTGGTAAGACAGAGAAAGGGAGCTTCCCTGCGCAAGTACAATACATCTTTATATTGTGAATTATATACAGCATGCTGCAAATTGCTTTATATGACATGGCAAAAATACTGTTAATCTGACATCCATTTTGAAAGTCTTTTACTTAACCTGGTTTCATTTTAACTTAACATGTATTTCCGATATATTTAATCCAGAGTTATCTTTTGCTAAATACTCGATGGGTTAACTCAGAGAAGCAGAAGAATATCTGATTGACAAATTGACATTAACACATTTTTGCAGTAGCCAACAGTCAATATTTCAAACTTATTACCCCATAACTCCACTATCCATGGAAGGATGATTCAAGTTTCTTATGAAAATATATATTTTCTGCTTAGATTTGGGAAGGGGTAAGACGTCTTTCAGGATCATTTCATTAACAGGATGTAAATTTTAGTAAATCAATGAATGAAATCATTATGACTGCATTCAGAAGAGTGCAAGTAGAATTAAGATATATTTTGAAATTGTACTCAATGTCATCTCCTATCTCATACTTACCACATATGAAGCAAGTGTTCCTGAGTATTTCATCCTTCTGTTGTTTCTCACTTCTAAGATCAGCGAAGGTATCGATGATCACACCAAAGATGAGATTAAGAACGATGATGATGACCAGAAAGAAGAAGAGAAGGTCGTACATTACTCTCACACCAAACCACCGCTCCTGTGTTCAAAAGATAGATGGGTGAAACTGACATTTATAAACCTATGAAATGTATCTAAAACAAATCTCTTATTTATGTTTACTTTCAATTTGTCATTTCTTCTTCTCGATTATGGAACAAGAGCACTAGTTTTTAGTCCCATAAATGAGAAAGGAGGTATGGAAATTGAATAAAAAATGGTGGGTAGGATATAAAATGGAGAAAATATATTTACAAACACATAGGATTTATTGCAACAACATGGAGAGCAAAGTAATGAAATCTCTGCTCTCCTGGTTATCATCATCAACTTTATCATCAAAACCATCATCAAATCATCACCATCATCATAACTACATGTATCATCACAACCATCGTCACAATCATCACCATCTTTATGGATTGAATTATCTCACTCACCCCACTGGAAGGGCTTCTGAGAACATATCCAATCCCTCCTCCACTCCTTAGTCCATGGTTCAGGGTGGTGATGATACACATGATCAGGGTACATGTATCATAGAATCTCTCATCCTCTCCATCATAATCACCACCATCATCAAACCTCACCATCATCACAATCACCATCTCTGTGGATTTCATTATCTCACTTACCCCACTGGAGGGGCTCCTAAGAACATCTCCAATCCCTCCTCCACTTCTGAGCCCATGATTGAGGGTAGTGATGATACACATGATCAGGGTATCACAGAATCTCTCATCCTCTCCATCGTCCTCATCAGCCATTGCAACAGATGTTTCAGAACTTTTTGATTCTTCTGCCCACCGAAAAACAAAAGCACAGATTGTTTTACAAACATTATGGCAAAGACTTTCAAAACTCCACACAAGGGCAGTTCAGTAGCCTAGCACATTGTCTGTTGCAATAATCAGAACATAATTTCTATATGCAATAAAATAATACATTGAAAAGGCCTGAGTGGATTTGTTGAAGTCTACAATTATGTTTACATCAAATCATTCAATAATTTGTTTGAACACAACATTGCCTTGCTACATATCAGCATAAAAAAAAAATTAAAAAAAACATATAGAAAATTGCAACAATATATAAAAAAAAGATGAATCCAAAGGGCATTCCACATCATTTTCATCAATGTAGAGAGTCATATATAGAGTCATTTCATATATTATGTTATATATTATACTAACAAGATGATGACACAATGGACTGTCACAAATGGAAAAGGGAACATTTTACAATGTTTTGGGGAGGCAATTTACACATGTATTAAACTTGTTTCATGGAGTCAACGATAAATGCACTCCTGCTCTCACCTTCTGGCATGGTGTAGGCATTATGAGGTGGCTCACTCTGTTCACTACAGTTACCTCCTCCTGGTACACACACTGGACCAGGGTCTGGCATGGGAGGTGGAGAGGCAGGGACTGATGGTGGGGTCATGCGTGAAGCTGCAAGAGGTAACAGGTACAGGTAAAGATGGTATGTCAATACAACAGCACAAAGTGCATACAAAGTTTGGAAGTTTAGATTTCATCTGGTATACTTCGGATTTGGTACATATCATAAAAGCAAAAGACTGAATGATGGGTACATGTTACATATGAAATGAGATAGAATGAAGCACATAAAACAAGAGTAAATAAATATATTCCTTTCTAAAATATCTACATGTAAATTGTATCTTAGCATATATGATCTGTCAAATAAGCCTGGGGAAAATGAATACAAAAAAAGTCTAAAATTAAGGGATGCATGCATAACTTTGACTACAGTCTGTTGAAAGCCAGATGGGGGCTAATTCTGTGTAAAAGTACAATTAGTAAATGCCCTTCTTGCTATCAACAGACATTATGTCTGTATTTCAAATGGCCTTGTTGGAGATTGTTCGAACTACAGTTTAGCCTAAACCTGATAATGGACAAAATGTACAACAAATTTGATATGAAATCTCACTGGCGTTATGCTGAGGAGGCATGACAGAAATGACAAAGTCATCTCGGAAGTTCAGGTATCCAACGATGGAGAAGAGATAGACCAAGATGAGTGCCAACAAAGTGGTGTAGGCGATGGATCTCCAGTTACGAGTCACAGAATTGATCACATTGTGGAGTGTTTCCTCCTGGTACACTACATCCAACATCTACAGCAGATTACGGAAGAAAAATATTAAAATTTTGTTCCTGAATTAGCCTACAGATTATAGTTCACTGCCAAATGTCAAATTCAGAATTATGTGTTTAACACTGGTTTATATTCATACAAAATTAAATTCATAGCAAGACCATTTTCAGAATTATTCCTTTAATCATTCATATACAACACTTTTCAGGCACACTACATGTTGACAAATGATATATTATTCAGAACTGAATTACAGCCAGTTTCTTTCAAAAAGCAGTTCCATTACCAAAAGTCCAGATTAGCTTTGAAAATCCCATATTTTCCTAATTGATATAAAGTTAGTCACCTCTATGACAGTGCCAGCAGACCTGTGAATACAATGTAGTCCCATGTACTTACCAGTACGCTGTAGAAGAGAGGATTGACTGCTATACCCAGTGCACACATGGCAACATAGAGAAAGTGATAGAGCACTTCAGGATTAGTAATGACGCTGCGAAAACGCTTGTTCATCAAGCCTCGATTGCCGAAGAAGCTCATTATAAATACTATCTTGGTTGTGATCTGTGAAGAGAAATATTGGAAAAGAATGAAATGTAAATGTCTTGTATCAATTATGATAAACCATCATTGCAAACATATCAAAAGGGATTCAAATTCATTCAGATTTTGCAAACTGTCCATCAAATCGCATTGGAATTCCTAATACTCTAAGTAATCTAAGTCCTTTTTTTAAGTAATAAAATTTGATCAGAATCTGGAATTTATCAAAAAATTTATCACAAACATATTAAGTCTGCATATGGAATAAATACTAATCTATATAGTAATAGTTAAATCGTATTTTCTATTTTCCTTTATTAATGTACTTTTGGGGGTGTTATCAGAGTACACACTGAGTATTAATTTTTTTAAATCACAGCAAGTTCAGAACAAACATAAGGAATCATAACGTCGCATCAGTGTAAAAAGGGTATAGTGCTCATGGCTGTCATCACCTTTTTACAATGATGCGACAATATTTTCCTCTTTTACTTGAAACTACAAATTACACAAAACCATATTATACATCTGTTATAAGTACTGTGCAGATAATTCGAGTGAAGGGGATGAGTATATAATCTCTATTTAACAGAGGGTGATTTTAAACTAATCACTATGAGGTTTGACTTACATTAAGAATGCCTAGGAACCTGAGAGTAGGGATGACACCTACAAGAAGGATCATCTGAAGCACCGTTGCTATGACAAACGTTCTGATCCCCGATGGCTTGGGCAGCGCTAAGATGGTTGCTAGGGAGAGGAACATTACAGTCCAGACCAGTCGAGACAGACGAGGATCAAAATCTTGAAGAGAAATAAAGAGAGATTAATAACACTTGAAAAGTGATAGTGACGATAACTAATACATCATATTCTCTGCAATTGATAAGTAGGAAAATGAGCTTCATTTCTACTACATGCAATTTCTAAGAATATATCTATAACAGGCATTTCAATATAACAAATATAATAGCCTATCAAATATAGCAGTCATGACAAACATGGAAAATCAAGCATTCCAAACTGCCTTGGCAATATATACTTTGAATGAAATCCAATAAAGTAAACTTGTGTTACTGCCCTGAAAACAATGCAATGTCATCTTTTTGTGCCCCATCAGTTCATAAACTGACACAAATGATTCCGTGACTAGCTTTCTAGAAACACAAAGATATTACAGCTTTACAATGATATGATGTAAAATTAATGACAATAATGTACAAATCTGACTTTCCAGCAATCTTTTGTGTTTGGTACAATGCATGTAAATCATGAGCCACAACACAAACATATCTACAATGTATCATCAAAATATTGGTAAGTCTCCAAAGATGTTAACCCTTTGACAACTGAATTCTCTTATTCCCAATAGTTTAATACAAGCACCACCTGGTTCCCAAAGGGAAGTGGTTTAAAGTCACACAGACATCTTTTCTTACCTAGAGTGCCATCCTTGAATGGATAGAAGAAAGCTACAATGATGTTCATGAGAATATGCAGAGTGAAACAGATGTAACTCCATCTTGTCATGTTGTTACTAGCCAAGAACAGAAATGGCTTAGCTGTGAGAAAAGACAAGATATCACAATCAATTTAGTGAAATGCTTTCTTCTTAAATTCAACAAAATGTCATCTACTTTTTAATGTGACTAGTGACAAAATTATAAGAAACAATGTCAAAGTAACAAAACAAAAATAAAGACTATAAAATCATTCAAATTTAGATCTAAATTTTCAGCATCCCCTCTCATATACATCTCCTATACATTCCTTGTATGCAGAATAACGACCCTCAATCAGTGAGTGTCTTATTTACGAATGAGGCATACTCACCTGTCCCTGTTTAACATTGCTATTCACCCCACCCCACCCTCAACAACACCGGTAAGATCTCCCACATAATTTATGCATGCCCCTGGCACGTACAGCGTGCAACCCGTCAGGGGTCACCTCGTGACCTACATCCCTCGTCACTTCCTCTTTCACACAGCAGGAAACCTATCTGACGGGGAGGTAGGGTGGGAGACTTGACAGGTGAGTATGCCTCATTCGTAAATAAGACACTCACTGATTGAGTGTCGTTATTTCCATCATTATCGGCATACTCACCTGTCCCTGTTTAACATTGCTAGATTACCACAAAAGGACTAGCGGACGATAGGCCTATTCAAATTAGTTCCAATACAATGTCAGAAAATCGCATTAAAACTTCGGATCGTGATAATGAGAGGTAACAGTGAAAATAGGACCGTGATCCAAAATGTTACCAAATGGCCCTCAGAGGGCTCAACCGTCAAAAACCATACAAACAATTATAGTAACTACATAACACTTAGGCAAACCTGCCAAATAGTAAGGGTAACAGTACAGTAAGAAGCTGCAAACAGCAAAAACCCGTAACTAGCTAAATGCCATAAGGCATCATAAAAATGAACTGTATAACTATGAACAGCAACTACATAAAAGAAGGGGGGAGACTTGTCATTAAGACCCTTCTGTAAAAGAGTGGAGCCCCTAAATGGAGACAGGACCTACTTAGAGTGGGGGCAAGACAAGACTGCGCGGGAAAATTCTGTTCCCCGGGTGACCACGTCTGAGAGGTAAAAGGACGTGAAGGTATTGGGGTGGGCCCAGTAAGCTGAGTGCAGAATTTCTTCTACTCCCACCCCTTGGAAGAGGGCCCAAGATGATGCAATACCCCTAGTGTCATGGGCCCGTATAGAGTCCGAAAAAATAGCCTGGGGACCTCCTGACTTGATTGCTTGGACTATCCATCGGGAGATGGTGTCTGCTGAGACTGCTTTGTGAGGGGCAGTGGAGCTAACAAATAGTTGAGGGGATAAACGGATATCTTTGGTTCTGTGAGTGTACCATTTAAGAGCTCTGACTGGGCACCATAAGCGGTCTTCGGGTATGGAAGAGAGGTTGGACAGGGAAGGAATGACGATTTCACAAGGTCCAGACCTTTCGGTTTGGTTTTTGGCAATGAACCCTGGACTAGGTATTAATCGTACTTTGTCTTTTTCCCAGCGAATATGACCCTTCTCTAGGCTGAGGGCGCGAATGAAACTTCTGCGTCGACCCGAAGCTATGGTAAGTAAAAATGCGGTTTTAACTGAGAGATCTAGCAAGGAACAGCTGTGCATAGGTTCAAAGGGGGATAAGGCCCGGAGAACTCGAGGCAGGTCCCATCGAGGTCCTAACTTGCGTGTAGGGGGCCGCTGTAGGAAGAAGGATTTTGTTAATCGATATAAGAAGCAGGAGGTGGAGACTGTTTCACCATTTTCAAACCCTTGATGGATGGCTGCTATGGCGGATCTGTATCCCCTTATTGTGGATAGAGACAGGCCATCATCAAAGAGCAAGACTAGAAAGTCTGAAATCTTACCTAGAGGGGCAGAACTAGGGTTGATGCCCTGTGTCTCGCACCACTTGATGTATCGTAGTAGTCGGGTGTCATAGATAGATCGTGTGGAGGCTCGTAGATACTTTGCTGACATCTCTGCAGCTCTGTCTGATAGGCCTGCGTTAACTGCTGCTCTCCGGAGATGATCCAGAGTGTGAGAGACAGCTTCTTGATCTCTGGATGATGAGTTTGAGTCCCTGGTTGTGACAACAGGTCTGGCCTGGGAGGAAGGGCTCTGGGAGGTTCTAGTAGTAGTTTCAACAGTTCTGAGAACCATGGTCTCCTCAGCCAAAGTGGAGCGATTAGGAGGAGAGAGGCTTTGTCCCTTTTGACCTTCTGTAGGACTTGTGGGATTAATGAAAAGGGAGGGAATGCGTAACCGAGGAAGTTCGTCCATGGAATGCAGAACGCGTCTGTTGTGAGGGCCCACGGATCTGCGTGGCGAGTACAGTACACTGGAAGTTGGTTGTTTAGGGTCGAGGCAAATAGGTCTACTTGTGGTTGCCCGAACTTTGCGAAGATGGTGTTTGCTATTTGTGGATGTAGGGTCCATTCCGAGGGAAGGTATTTCCCCCTCGAGAGGAAGTCTGCTATGTAGTTGTCCCGACCCGGGATGTAGTTTGCTCTGATGTTGATATGGTTCTCTCTGCACCAAAGGATCATTTCCACTGCTAGGTTGCACAGCGTCCTGGATTTCGTTCCCCCTTGTCTGTTGATGTAGGACACTGTGGTTTTGTTGTCTGATTTGATGAGAATGGTCTTGCCCTTCAGCTTGGGGGCAAGTTGGATTAAGGCCAATTGGACGGCCCTCATTTCCAGGTAATTGATGTGACGTCGTCTGTCCACCCCTGACCAGCGGCCTGTTAGGTGAACGTCTTTGAAGTGGGCCCCCCACCCTTGGCAGGAGGCATCTGTAGTGATTGTAAGGGAGGGCTGCATTTGCTGCATTTCTTTCCCTTGGTATAACATTGTAGGATTGACCCAGAAGAGAATAGCTTCTCTTGTTTTCTTTGTTATTGGAATAATTTTTGATTGTAGGTCTTGGCTTGGGTGAAAATGCCTTAGGAAGTGAAGTTGTAAGGGTCTCATGTGGAGGCGGCAGTCCGGTATTAGGTCTACTAAGCTGGCCAGAAGGCCTAGGAATTTTTGCCAGGTTTTTGCGGGGGCTGACTTGTGTGTTACAAGGCTGTGTCCTGCGTTCAAGACTGTACTTATTCTGTGGTCTGTGGGTCTGGCTCGTAGGCTTGAGATTATGATTTTGGCCCCTATGAATTTGGGTGTCCTTGTGGGTGTGAGATTTGACTTTGTGAAATTTATCAGGAAGCCGAGGTTTGATGCCAAACTGATGGTGGTTTGTACATCTCTTTTTAGGTCCTCGGGGGAGGGGGCGAGAATCAGCCAGTCGTCGAGGTACATGAAGATCTTGATCCCCCTCCTGCGTAATTCTGCCGCCACGACTTGGGTCAGTCGGGTGAAAATTTGAGGAGCTGTCTTCAGCCCAAAGGGAAGGCATCGATATTGGTAGCACTCTTTTCCGACCATGAAGCTTAGTAAGTGGCGAGCGTGAGGGTTGATAGTAATGTGGTAGTAAGCGTCTTTGAGGTCTATCGACGCCGCCCACTCGTGATTCTGGATTAGAGGTAATATGGAAGAGAGGGACTCCATCCTGAACGTTTGGTTTGTGATGAGAACGTTCAGTTCTTTGACATTTAGTACCATTCTGAATCCCCCCGATCTTTTCGCTGTCAGGAAGACGGGGGATATAATAAGGTTCCGTGAGAAAGGGACCTGAACTATAACCTGTTTTTCGAGAAGGGATTGTATTTCTGATAACAGGGCTAGTCTGATAGGGGCTTTTGACGGTAGGGGGGTGGGGCGGAGGATGTGGATCTGACGGCGTGGGACAGTAAGGCGTGGTTTGTACCCAGATGTGACTATCTGAAGGATAAATTTGTCTGTTGTTATTTCTATCCAATTTTGGGGAAAATGGGACAGTTTTCCCCCTACCGGAATGTGGTTGTGGGTCAGGGCATAGTCAGAATTGTGGGGCCCCCCCGGAGGGAGGGTCTCTAAAATTCCTCCTTTGTTGTTCTCCAAAGGGGAAGCGAGACTGTCTGCTTGATCTCTCGCCATGGTATTGGCTTTGTTTGGATTTGGGGCCTGAGGTTGGACGAAAGCGAAATGGTTCCCCGAGAGGGGAGGGGGCCCTGCTACGAAAGTTACGGCCTATGTGATGGGGCCTATGGGGCTGCCCACTGCCAGCGTGGGGGTTGGCGTGGGACTGTGGGTTCTGATATTGGCCTTGAAAGGCTGGTGACTGGGATTGAGCTGACTTAGGTCTAACGTTAGATAGCTTATAGTAAGTTTTGGCTGCAGTAGAGCTAGCGGAAATGTTATCTTCCAAAACAGCCTGGAAATTACTAGCAAAGAGGTCCTTACCTTCATTGGGTTGTTTGAGGAGGGCATGACTCACATTCTTGTCCATCCTCAAAGCCTCTGTGATATTCCTGCGGCGAACTCTGCAGCATAGTAGTGCAGATCTGGCTTCCTGGTCAAATTGCAGGTCTGAGATAAGACTGATTGTATCCAGTATAATTCCTTTATCTTCCTCAGTCACTCTTAGTCTATCGGCATCCGCCAGAGCTGTAGATAGGTATCCCTGAAGCATGGCTAATCTCATTGCGACTCTAGCTGATGAGTCCAGCTTATCAAAGTACCCGTCATTCAGTCTGAATGTGCGCGAGTTCAGCGGGTTGGACGTGCGGTTACGGGAGGCCGCTGCCTCCGCTACCCGGCGGGCTACCTCGGGGATGGCCGGAGTTTGTAGGAACCGTTCATAGTCCTTTGTGTCTATTCTAGCGTTCTTTTGAACTTCCGACCGGCAAGGATTCAGTTTTCCTCTCAGCTTGTCAAGGTCCTTGAAGCATTTTTTGTAGGGAGCATCCATTTTTAGCGTGGAAAAATCACCCTTTTTCGAGGATTGAAGCGACGAAGATAGGCGGAAGATCGAGACCTCCTCTTCGTTTTGAGTTTGGGTTGTACGCTCAGCTGCCAACTGAGGGCAGTATTTCAGAATGATGGCAGTGGCCGCGTTTATTCTCTCTCCCACTGACTGTTGAGCCGTATGAGAATAAGGGGTTTCCCTATCAACTTTTTGCTCAAAATTAGACGCTGTGTCCGAATCGCAGCGAGAGGTATGGGAAGAAATAACAGAGGCAGACAATACGGAGTAATCACCCCATCCCTTATCTCTCCGAGAAATTTGAGGTCGGTGGTACCCAAATTCAGAGTCCGACTCTCCCGCGATCGACAGGGCTGCCCGAGATGGGGAATCGCGGTTACTCTCCCGTGTCTTTTCCTTTCTTCTTCGAGACTGAGCATAAGAAGGGGAACGCTGGCGTGAGCGAGCGGAACGTTCAGACTGGGCCTGACCCGGCTCGATGGAGTGTTGATCGTACGGGTCGGGGTCTGGGAAGGAGGAGACCGCCGGGGGGTCCTTCCCAGCCCTGGAACTAGGGTTAGGGGCGTTTACTGTGGAGCTAGGGGGCAATAACGCCTGCAGAGTTTTCATGAACCAAATCCCCGCCGCATTCGTACCTGGCTCGGGGAGGGACTTGGGGATAGGATTACAAGAGCTATCATCTTTTCTGGTCTTTTTAGTCGGAGGTTCTGCCTCCGAGGGCTTCCCGACATTTTTCACAAGGGGACGTTTAGCGATAGGTTTATCCTTGGATATTTTTTTTCGATCTACTCCCTTTCTTAGGCTGGGGTAATGATGGGAGAAAATTGGAGCGGGTAGCTGCCGCACCCGCGCTCTCTGTGCCTGCTGGCGGGTTTTCCCTGCCCGCCGGCGAGGTTGTGTTCTCGTGTTCAGTACTAGGTGGGGTTTCCATGCCCACCGCAATATTGGGTTCGTTATCAGGCGGATTTGTACTCTCTTCCGCCGAACCCGGCTGTGTTCTTGATTTCATACCCGACACGGGGTTATCTTGGTTCTTTTCTTTTTCTCAGACATCGGCAGAGGTGTAAGAAAATGAAAATTAGAGGCACAAAAGTTGAATTTTATCACTCTACGATGCACTTATTTGTTGTTGGAAGGGCGCGCGGTAGTGAAAGAGGAAGTGACGAGGGATGTAGGTCACGAGGTGACCCCTGACGGGTTGCACGCTGTACGTGCCAGGGGCATGCATAAATTATGTGGGAGATCTTACCGGTGTTGTTGAGGGTGGGGTGGGGTGAATAGCAATGTTAAACAGGGACAGGTGAGTATGCCGATAATGATGGAAATATACCCTCCATCCTCTTTCATTTTTGTCCATGCAACTGAAATACTGATGAGGCTACCCTGGATAAACAAGACATATTATTATTATTATTATTATTATTATCATTATTATTATTATATCCTTCCTGATGAACTTATTACATATTTGTTGTCCTGCTGAAACCAAAGAAGACCTTTGGAATAACAAAGCTTTGTATAAAAAGGCTGATAATCCATTTTTGTTCAATATGGAGCTACATAAAATAGAGGAAAAGGGAGCAAGTAAAAAGATATCTTATCCCTAAAGAGAAGGTATTATCTAAAGCTGACCTCTGAGTTTCTTCTGCCATTGCATCTCCATGAACATGTCTTCTGTCCTATCAAAGAAGTCTGCTACTTTACTTCCCTGTTCATCTCTCTCTGCTGTCACAAACACTTTGGTCTTAGTCTCATTAGTCAGGTACTCACAAACCTGAGGCACTGGGAATACGATCCGCTCTAGGGTACGGTTCTGACGTACGATCTGTAAGCAAAGATACAAGGATACAGAGGTCAGAATCAGGAATTGAACTTCTAGTTAATTATCCTAGGTTAAATAGTCTTGAGTCTCTTTATTTCAGAGACAGATATTTCAATTGTCACGACAAAGCTTTTTGGAAATATGTTCTTCCATTCTCATTGCTATCTTACTTACATGTAACTGACAAGTTGGAAACCTCAATTTCACAGTTAGAATGTTAAAACATTCTGTGATATGCGTATGAAATTGGAAGGCATATTGTTGAGAATAAGTAAAATCAAGGACAAAACATGTAATGAAATATTGACAAACCTCAATCTGAGCTGTGTGACCTGCATAGTATTCCAGGGCCTTCTCACTGAAGTCTGATGGATTAGCTGGCTTCAACATCGCTTGCAGTTCCTTATTATGCTGGGATAGCTGTAATGACAGGAGGAAATATTTTATCAGCTTTGAGTAACAAATCCCATTTACTGGATGCGTGATGCGAGCAAGTTAGAAATAAGTCTGTATAACGCTTCTGTAAATATGTCAACGCTTCAGAAAACTTTGAGCTTCAATAGACATGAAAGCATCCGTTGAGAATTCTCTGAATTATTATTACCAGTCTGCTATTTACTGTTATGCACACCAATAACATCTTGCCTTAAAATCTTGACTGCTAATGACATTTACAGAACCATTTTATTCAACTCAGAATGAGCTTGAGACGTTCACATCCATGATATTAAACACATATCAGTTTTCATTACCATGTGACAACTCATTTGAATGATTCTCTGCTATTTTTCATGTACACTGTAGATTATGTAATAAGTAGTCAAATATCTGTGATCAAACAAATGCTCAAGTGACATTTGCTTCAGGATTTATTACATTAAAGATATAGGGTTAGAGTTAGGGCTGGGATTGGGTTTTAGGTTACGTTTAAGGCTAGGGGTATAATTTTTAGGTGCCTGGTTGAAGTTAGGAACTAAATTAATGTATAAAATTGGCTCCACAATGATTGTCCCTGGAACATACATCGAAGAAGTGAATATCATCTTGAGAATCTCCTTACCTGATGTGCAAGGATGTAGATGTTATGACCCACTTCTCTTGGTGAGATAGCCTCTTCATCATCATCACCACCAAGCTCCTCATCCTCATCAACCTCAACATCCTCTTGTTGATAGGCTTGTTTAATCACCTCCACCTAGCAATAACAATATCACACTCTTAATCATGGTACTCAAAATCTGGTAGGTTAATATTATAACAGCATGAGTAATTGATTTGGTCTATTTGGTAATGCTAAACTCCTTTACTGCCTCATGTGCAAAAAGAAGAATATGGTCTAGGTATATCTCTTATTTGCAAAGGTTTCTTTGTTAAATATGGTACATCGTAACTCTTAAACACCAGTCCTATTACTAGCATTTTAAGAATTACATCTCGATTATAACTGAATAATGTGAGGACGGCTGCACTTGTGTTAGATCATGACATTCTTGTGACAGGGCTCAAAAAGATTTGAATTTTACATAGTTGTAGTATTTTACATGACTCTAGTATTCTAAACCATTAACATTTGCTTTCTGGAATAAACCTAATCTTTTCTACCAATACCATACAAACATTCTCCCATTCTGTGTACTTACCAGCTGCTTTGGACTTAGATTGAGGAGGATCCTCTCAGCATTCTCACTGTCATGTCTGCTCTCCATGATGGCAAGGAGTAATTTAGAAGCATTGTTCTACAGAAGTAAGAATTTAAAATATGTGAAGCAACGTAATGAATTGAGGAAGTTTAAGTCATGAGCATTTCTCTGTATTGTTGATGGTCTACAAGTCTAATAATCATGTATATCTACAACAAGCATATTTCCCTGTCCACTTGAAATGATCAGAAAAAGAAATCAACAGCAATGAAAGAATACAACAATAAATATAAATCCTTGAATAATACTTGTACAGCAACTAACAAACAAGTCACTTTTCAGTGCCTCACAAATATATGTACATGTATATGTATCAAATATTTACTTTGAAGGTTTCTTTTTTCATATTTATACCTCATTCACATATGCCTTTTAAAAACTGCCTTTAAAAAATGTCACAGAAAAATAAAATCCTTTTACATTCAAATGATGGCAAATTGAGGGTTAAAAAAATAGAGTAGCATGCTTAACACTGACCCCTAAGCATAGCCAAATCTCTGTGTGTTGTAAGATACTGCAATATGAGGTGAACTACACTTATGTCATTTATTTTGCTGTTGCATTTGTATATGTAAAATGATATCCTTTACAAGCACACGTCATAAAGCTCTTACCTTCAGTTTGAGAACAAGATCCATACGATTCTTGCCCAGTGGGTTGATATCATTGAGAATGAGTGCTGTGATAATGTCAAGCCCATTGGACTCATGGTTTGCAATACAGTTCTGTAGGAGGAACAATAATTCTCAGATGAATTCGTGGAAATATGAATATATGTGAAGATTGATCAAACATACATATATTATACTGCATATCAAGATTTTAGGCCTCTCACTGGTCAAAACTTGGGAAATTGGATATTGAACACTATGTCACAACTACCAGGCAACAGTTAAAAATTATAACCGGGCAATAGCTCTTCTTGCACGTACAATACATGAATGCAATAAATGTGCTTTAAATTGAAATTGGACATGCAAAATAGGACATGCGCACTATAAAAACTCTTTGATTGGTGAAATTCCTACAGATAAAGTGGTAATATTGGTGAAGTTCCTACAGATCAAAACATTTTGACAGGCATATTTTTATCAAAATATCCTTTTGAAGAGAAGCAAAATATCCTTTTTGAAGTGAAGAAGAATAACAAATGAAAAGGTATATGCATTCACATTACCCTGCAGAAGAAAAAGATTAAGAAACAGAATGTAAACGCCTTTGAACAACAAACGCTTCCTTATGGAATTGACAAATATTTCTTCATTTGTTTATCACACACATGTTAATTTCTTGGCCTTAATAAAAACAAAAAACAAATCCATTTACAGGTATGAAAAAAAAATCCTATTACAGTGTATTCAAACATGGCACAGACCTGGTTATCATGGCAAGGTCCTTGGCAGTATTCTGTAAGACTCTCTAATGTCTGATTGATAAGAGTAACATTCTTCTCATTGATGTACAATCCTAGCAGTCCTAGACCTCCGGTGGTGCTTCCACAGATGCAGTCCAGGAACTGGAGCGTCTCACTCACTAGGTTGTAGTTGGTCTTGCTGTTCTGGTGCCTCAGAAAGTTCTGAAAATAACAGATTTGATTTCATGATTTGACCATGGATGTCAGTTTATATTTGGCAAAATTGACCATGAGAAACTAGTCATTAGAGAGGAATCACTAACTCAAATACATGAAGATTTTGTAATTGTCAAATGGAGGGGGGGGAAATGTTTATCAAATTGATTATCATCATTATCCTTATCATTATCATCATCATCATCATCACCACCACCACTAACACCATTATCATTCTCCTCATTAATATTTTCTTCACCATCAGCATTATCATTATTATCATCATAATTATCATCTCCATCATCATCCTCCTCCTCCTCCTCCTCCTCACTACTGACATCATTATCAGCAACAGCAGCATCAGTATTTTCTTGCTCACCTGGAGATCTCTGTTGTGGTTCTCACACATGAGCTGTAGGAACCTGAGGATTGGTTCCATGATAGTGACCTCTGGACTCATTAGACCCTTCTCATCATCCTTGTTCTTCTCTATCTGACCCAAGGCATCCATGTTGGTCATTCCAATACCACCCCTCTCACCAAGCTCATCATCTCGTCCCTTCCTCAGAGCAGAGAAAGCTTTGCTGGTATGGAGGGCAGCATCTACTAGCTGTTCCTTTAGGTCATCACTGATTGAACCATTGTGCATTCGTACTTGAGTCATATGACATAAAGAAACAAACCATGAGAATTATCATTATTTATCCTGGCATTTGCCAAACACATTCAAACATTCATGGAATTTCTTCACAAGACTTACCCATTTATCACATCTTGGTCAAGAATGGCCACTGTAGATATCTTGCACAAGGACATTAAAACCAGGGTGGATTAAAACCAGGGTGGAATTTGAACCCTCATCCTCTTGATTGACAGTCAAGTAAATGAACCACTACACCACACCAAGAACCTTCCCCCCCCCCCCCCCTCTACCATCTACAATAAGAGAATATAATAGGCATAACTCACTCCTCCTAGCATGTCCACCAAGACCACTCTCTTTGCTTCCTCCTCCTCCTCCCATTTCTTTCTCATCAGCTGCCTTCCCAGTGATGCCTTCCCCTGTGTTCACTGTTACTGTGGCTTTGATCTCAGCCTGAGCATCTCGCATCCTGTCATAGAACACCTTGAAGAAACGCTCTGATTTCTTGTCTGTTGATGACAGGTGCTTGATGATGGATTTCTGTAGGGGAGCAATGTGTATGATATAATATCATAATTCAGAGATGCTACAAAATATTGAAGCTTGATACTGGTTACAAGTATATACAAATGGAAGCCTGGAAACTGGCATCTCCTGCTTACATTACATAAATACAGACATAGAAAATGATCATCTTTATTTCTTGTATACTCAGTATTATTTCTAGTGATATAGAGGAAATAAAAATAAGATTATACGGTTAGATGTAAGTACAGAAATCACTGTAATTGATATAAAATACTCTGGTATAATAATGATTAAGGGTATAATCAAATCTTGAAAAGAGAATCTGTGGCATCAGATAGTAGAAAGAACTCAAATACAAACAGAAGATAATGGTTGGGGAGAATAGTTATAATAAGGGACTGATGAAAGCAAATTTTAGTGATTTAAAAAACTTATCTGAAGAATAAATGGCAGAAAGTAGTGAATGGAAAAGAAGACAAAGAAAGAGGACATGAATAGCAATATTAACCTGTTGACCACTGAATGTTCTCATCTCCATAGGCTTAATACAGGGAACACCCGGTTTCTGTAGGCAATGGGTTCAGAAGAGTACAAATGATAGTAGAAAAAAAGAAAGAAGAAATACCTAAATACTTGACAGGATACAAAATGGAGGAAGGTGTACCTGGATATTAGGATTGCCTCCTTCCAGCAGGGCTATTCCTAGCTCCACACTCTCCTGGAACACTCTGTTACTACTGTTCCTCACCACCAAGTCTATCACTAGGATTGAGGCCCCTTGCTGGTCTAGCTGGTTCTGGACCTGGGCTAGTGTCAGCTCCGCCCTGCTCAGCATCATATTGCCAGGGTTACCAGGACTCACTACGGTCGACATCCGATGGTGGTGATGGGTGGAGTCACTGTCACGGGAGTAGTGAGGGTGAGACTTGCCATAGTAACGGAAGAGAAGGGACTGCCGCAGGTTCTCGCCCTGTGGATTTGAGATGGAAAGATAACTTGTGTCAACAGAGTTCTGCTCAAATGAGCTGAAAGAAATTTGATAGTATGAATGGAATATTTCATTCTCAGTAAGTACAGAACAGATAGTCATGAAGGACCTAAATACATATACTTCTGCAAGAGTGTTCGTTTTGTTTATCAATATTTATCTCACATGGAAAATCGGCAAACTCCTTGAGGGTTGTGCAATAAACTGTATACTCACTGAATCCATTCTTTAATACGATATGACTGAGGTAATAATGTTGGAGCACCAGGAGCGTCTCAATGTGACGGACATGAGCGCTATTCAAGAAGCCACCATTATCATTATTACTATTATATTATGATAATATTATGTATGTACATGCATGTGCATGTATTTACAATATTATTTTTGCTTATGTGTACTTGTGTGTGCTAATATATATTTCATAACAGAAATGATTCTTGGAACTTATCTTTTTAATCTCTCTCTCTCTCTCTCTCTCTCTCTATCTATCTCTCTCTATCTATCTCTTTATCTCTCTCACCCAATTTAGTGGATGGCAACAAATTGGAATTGAGACTAAATATATCTAGTGCAATATGTATTCCAATCAAATAAATTCCTTCAATTAAAAGAACATACCCTCCCACCATTAAAATACATAATGTGCAGTACCAAAAACTTGATATGATTTAATGTCTCCTAGAGGGAAATACTGAACTGTAAATATTACTTATTATAATGAATAAACATTCATTGTTCTACCTTCTACCCCAACCATATTCAGGTGACTGTAAAATCACAGGACTTATGACATGAATAAGTTAATAAATTAATAAATTTACAAAAAAGTAAAAAAAATAATAATTACATAAACATGACATGTAACATTAAACACAAATGTACATATACTTTTATCAAGCATTACAGATCAAGGACTGTTCACATAACTAAATAAAAAAGCAACATTCTTTCACCATGATGTGCTGTACACTTTTTTTTTTCTTTTTTTTTTGGGTCATCTACAAAATGGTAAGTGTAAAAAGGCTCCTAATCAAAATTCTATCATTACACAAATTTTAACTTCATTCAAATGCACTTTCAACTTTTTGTTATATATAAAAATTTGACAATGATAAAATGATAACTTTCAGATGACCATCACTTTCTTGATAGTGTGTCCATAAACTTTAAGGTTCTTGCCAGTTTTCCTTCTTTATTTTGACTTTTGAAAAATGCAACAGACTGCCCTAATTAAAATGTTGTCAAACATACAGTGTTTACGGAACATACATGTAGCAAACAAATAAATATTCAGTTCTTGGAAAACAGAGTTATCACCCATCGTTGCATAGTGTGCACAAACATGTACAACGAATCAAATTTTAGAAGGCAAATTTATAACACAGTTCCCTTTTTTTCATTTTTCACATTAATATAATCAAAGTTCCATGAGATCAATCATCATCAATAATATTTTTGACCCTCTTGAACAGGTACGTTTTCTTTTCATCAAAATGTTGTAAACATGTTTAAAATTTGTGGGATTTCTGCAGTCTTTTACTCTAAAAGGGTTGAAAACCCTTATAAAGTCAAACACTACTAATGCTTATTAAAAATACACATTTCCAATACGCAAAAGCTTTAGGCATAAATGAATATTAGTGGAGTAATGCCCAATGAAAATCAAAGACTTACATGTAATCATCATTCAGGACATGATACGTGTATGTGATGCGACAAAATGTGATGCAATTTGTTATGCTTATGACCCATCTGCAAGCGATATCACACAAGCTGCAAAGGTACTATCTTTTCTCTCAACCATATATGATCTTGAGTTTGAAACTCTCTCTACTATAGGTATTAATGTTATCTCTAGCTTATGATTAGTGTTCCTTGGCCCCGCTGCTGTAGAAAGTAGTATGAAATTAGGCTAGCAATATTGCTGAAATAATAAATGTTCCAAAATAGGGCTATTCCATTGAATGTGTTGTGTGTGACATACTGTACATGTAAATCTTTTATCCATTTATTCACCTAAAAGTTTTAAAAAAATCTCTCAATATGACTACTAACTTGTTCTTACTAGTACCATTCACATCCCTCAATAGCCATCTCAAAGAGATTTTTCATTTATGAATGAAATAGATAAAAGAATTATGATGTAAATGGACGCATTTCATGAAATGGCCCACTATTACACCATTTGCAGAAATCTACAAGCTTTTTCTTCTGCAGATTTCCAATGTAACATCTTCTATATTCTGTTTATAAGATCTTTCTTATAAATGCTCAGTAGTAGAACATCATGTCATTGCTCACTTTACTGGGTAAAGGGCGGGTCACATTTTTCCAAGATTTTCAATTAAAGATACACCCTACTATATGGCGTGTACGTGTGAGCATGCTTGGGTGTACCTTTAATGAAAAATCTCGTTATCGTTGTCGTTATTGGACAAAAGTGACCAGCCCTTAACAGTTTGTGCAATGCTTAATTCCTTATCAATCTTTACTGAAGGGAAGATCTATGCTCTTATTTGAACCATGATGTTCCAATGGTGAAGTATACATGTCAGTCAGTTTTTAGGTACATATAGTCCAAGTTAATATGCAAGCTTATACAGAAATCTCAAATGTATCAAACAGATTTTTAGCACACATTAGTGATATCAATATTACACATTCTAAAGCCATCATGAGAAAAAAATAACAATTGTCACTGAACGATATTACATAATAATAATAATAATCTAGCAATAATAAAGAATTAAAAATGAATTATAAGAAAATGAGAAAGAATTCATAAAATCATTCCAGGAAATATGTAAAAATAACTACAAGCACCAAATCATTTTTCAAAAAATGTCATTAATCTGTGAATATGTTTAATGCAAACACTAAATAAAATAAAATAAATAAACATGTTCGCTAGCATGCCATAACGGTAGGTTACCTTTCCTAATCTTAATCAAATATAAAAGAATAATCATACTAAATGAAGAGTAGGTAAAGATAAAAACTGGGCCATATAAGGATGAATATCCCCCAGATAATTCCTCCCCCAATACAACTACACCCTTTACAAATTAATCAAATTACCCATTAGAGACCTATATGGGGGCAATGAACTAAAAAAAAAAGGGGGGGGGGTAGTTGTCTAGGGAATAATTGTTGGTAGGTGTTAATTGACATAGGGAGTATTTGTCTAGGGGGTTATTTTTTGGTAGGGGGTATAGTTATCCAGAGTGTAATTGTCCTACAGGGTAGTTTTTTCCAGAGGATAGATGGGGTAGAGTCTTAGAATCCTTATTAGCCCATCAATACCTCATACAAATCTCGTTATATTTTTCATAAATTTTAGAATGATCCATAAACAAATGCATGCTCAAGACAAAACATAACTTAGAGTCTAAATAACACATGCAATAAGTTAAAAACACATCAATTGTCTTCACTATCTTTGAGTCACTTGATTTTTAGCAAGTCAAATCTAACACAAGAGCATTTTAAATGTTCTTTCCTACATGTATATGACAGACTCTTTCAAGTGAAGGCAAAACAAACATCAAATAAAGAGAAGGAAAGACAAGATGCTAACATAATGAAAGGTCATGCTAGGAGATATAAGAAAAGTTCAAGAACATGAACGGAATACTTGATTTGATTGATTTTCAGTAAAAATTGTGTTGTTTTGGGTTTTTTTTTTTTTATTCTCAAGGTTGCACCTTTGTCCTTGAAAGCACTCCCTATAATGAAGGATTTGCCTTCCATCAAAAACTTCCAGCAACACCCTCTCCTGTAGACATAGAGCTATAGAGTCAGAAACATTTCAATTTCTGAAAAGATATTCATTCCTAAGTATACTTTCAATACTATTGGGATTAGATGGGTAGCAAACTTCACCGGTTCATAATAAATGTCATAATGATATGGTTATAGGAACATGCCTAAAATAAGTCAAAGAGTCAAAGAAGACATTCACATTCACATTCTGAGAGTGCAGTAAAAATACATTTCTTCATTCAATGGTCATCGTCAAATGCCAAATGTCAAACCTTCATTTGGAAATGTGCTCTCAAGTTTGGTGATATCAAGTGCCTATAAACAGAAGAAGCCATCTACAATGAAATAAATCAAAAGTGGTTGGCAAGGGTAAACTTCCACTTCAAAATAAGCTTCTAATTTGGTTGTGTCACTTATCTATAAAAGGAAAAAGCAATCTAAAATGGGAAAAATCAAAAGAGAATTGCGATGGGGTAAACTTTTATTTTGAAATGTGCTCAAAAATTGGTGGTATCAGGTGCTTATGAATGGATGAAATCATCTATAATGGTATAAATCTAATCTGATTTGTGGAGTTACATGTAGATGTCCACTTTGGAATCTCTTCCAAGTTTGGGTGTGTCAATGGTCTTTCAACAACAACGAAAAATCTACATAGAAAACTCAATGTAACTGTGCAGCTGCAAGCAAGTAACTATAAGGTATCCTTGTCACACCAAGTGTTAGCAAACCTATGTTTGTCCATCCAGAATGAAACAAACAAATTTAAAGATATTTCATTTGAAAGATACACAAATTTTGAGCCAATTGCTAACCCTTATGTCAATCCTAAATGAACTCTTCCACACTCATTTCAGGGAAGCAAAATCTAGTTTTTACATGATTAAAGAATGGCCATATATTATTTCTTTGCTTCACACTTTTTACACTCAAAGGCAATTTAAATGATTGAAGGTGTCAAGAGAGGATAAAAGCAAGAAGCGCCACATGTTGTATTGTCACGACTAAAACCAATTTTTTTTCCTTTCACTCAAGTGCTAAAGGGTTTGAAAAGACTGTCAAAACACAGCTATCATAAGAACATGACGGCATAGAAGCATCAAAATTCTTAATATTTTACTTCTTACAGCATCTACAATAACAATCTGTTTTGGCCAGGGCATACAGAATATTTTCGTAAATGCAAATACTGGAAGGAAACTTACAATAGTAATTAAGGCGAATCATCTTCTGACAATATGACATCCAATTAACAACAATGGAGAAATGAAAGCTCATTTTACTGCTAGTAATTTCTTTAAAATATGTGTCATTCACCATAAGTAAATGAAGTGTGAAAATGGTAGGAATTAAGAGATTCCATTCTTTATTATTCTTTATGAATATGACATATTTGCCATGGAGACAATTTCAATTTTACCAAATCGTAAGAACACTGTATTGCAAAAGTCAAGAATACCATTACAGTAATGTAAAGCTTGGAAGAAAAAAAATTCTTTACAGCATCATTATATTAAAATTCCTGCTTGCACACTCTGAATCAGATGTTATGAGGTGAACATGAGCCAAGCATTTCTAAGCTTGATTATGTGCTTGTGTGTGATTCAATGTAAAAAAAAATATATAATTTGGGGTAAAGATCAAGAACCTGAATGATATCATTCACTAAATGGTATTTACGGTACATGTATCTCTGATGCACAAGAAAATCTTGAAAAAAATTAGCTGAAGAGGCTTGAGAAATCACCAATTTTGCAACAACACTGACTTACATGTATGTTTAGTTCTATAGGACTTCAACCTGAGAAAGAATATTAATGTCTTGGCATGATAGAATGATATCCCAAAAAAGCAAATTTATCAAAATGCTTTTTATATCAATGAATCTCAATGACATCAGCAACAAGCTATCATTATCCTACTGATTATAGTATCATTCCTATCAGCCACAAGCCGCAATGTGAGACGAGTGCAAATAAATGGAGAAAGTGATCACTTTTACATCATGGCTTTCTATACTCGTTATTCTGCTGGTTTAATTTGTGATTCTTTATCGATGGACTTCATAAATGCACATTCTAATCTCCATCATTATTACTGGTTTGAATGTGTTAGGCTGCCTTCTTACTGTTGAATGAATCTATAAAGCTGAGAAGCAAATGGCATGTGATATGAAGTTATCTCTCCCTACCCCTCCAGCTTAAATTCACAGGATATTCAAATAAACATAATATAAATATGTGTGTCAATATGAAAGTTATGAGATACAAGGTGCTGGTCTGTGTAGCGACGTGCACAAATATATCAGTGTGTGTCATATATAGTTTGTGAATTGCTTTAACTATAAAGATCATTCAATTAGTGATTCCTAACGAACGCATCTCTCATTCACACTATACACTACAGTAACCATGGAGATATACAACTACATACTACATTAGATATGCCATCCCTCTGCCCCCATTCATACCATAGATACTTCAGGCTGTGAATCGCTACTACTTTTTCTCTTCTGCAATGGAAACAAACAATGATAAAAAGAATGCAGGAGGAATCTAGATTACAAAACTTGGCACAAAAAGAGAGAGGTTGACATCGCAAGCTAGCGTTTTAACCAATGGCAACCCACAAGCTTGAAAGCGATGATTGTCTATCAACAACAGAAAAAATGAATAAAAGCATCAATGATGATCAAGAAGAAAATTCACATCAAAAGGAAGCAAAGACTTTCATCTAAGCACTGACAGAGTACAAGACAATATAAAGCTTCATGCTTGCTTGGAAAACAAAATGACCAAGTTTGATGGAAATAGCCCATCGAATGGCTAGCTTCCGGTTTATAGCACCGTTCCCTTTGTTACATCAACCATTTATCTTACCCGGGAAGCGTCTTCTTGTTGCTTTTTGGTCAAGTTGGGTGGCGGTTCATCAAATGTCTTTGCGTGGTGGAATTTTGCATATAAAAGTGAATAAGCAGTTGACTTTATAGACGCAGACAAGATCATGTAACGAGACATAAGCATAAGTGAAGATTATATAATATATACATGTATATATATTTATATATATATATATATATGTAAAAATATCAATATGGTGGGTTCACATACAGTGTGAATAACATGGAGATGAACAGATTGATAAAACATGTGCACAAATGTATGCACTTTAAGGGGAAAAAGGTTAATCTAAACTATAAAAATATTGTTTATTTTCAAATTTAGCATAGTTTAGGAATAAAATGAATAATAATACAATCAGGAATGATTCACATAATCCTTCAACTATTGTAAGGAAAACCCTACATTTAACCTAAACAATGAAAACTATCTCCTTTAATGAGGGGCGTCTACGAATAGAAAGATGGCTGGCTTTTCCTACCTCTTCAATAGTTCTAGTCTATACCAGCCTGGCAATCTCAAAATACAAAATAAAAGTAGAAGTGAATAACAAAATAAAGGATAAATTCTAAATTTGATCATTGTTTTCAATACATGACATAGAATACTATTTTGCAATTTCTAATTAAAGAGTTTAACAACGATGGCATGATTGCATTTTTAAAAGAGCACTGTATATTTATGATGGTAACATGCAATACTTATTAGGAACATGTCCTCCATGTCAGCAAATAAAGTAGGATGATGCAAGTTACAGGTATACATAATACAAGTATGCCTGAAAGCATAAAGTGCTTGCATTTCCTTTTGTTTGGAAGAGGGAGGGTAATGGTCCTTCTTGTTCCGTCCTTTTTAAACCATCAGCAAAAAAAAAAAAAAAGCTGTTATGTGGAACAAAGGTCTGTTAACATCTTCAGTATGAGGAAATGTAACACAAAGTTCTAAACTAGCAACAATTTTTATTACTGCACATGCTTGATGGCTTTTCGTATCTCTATGATAGAGATTTATCTGCAAAAGGATTGAAGGTAGAATACACAACATATGAGAAATGATGATTAATCATTCTTTCCGCTTCATCATAGTTGATTAAAGGTGTATATTTTTTCCTGAGTCATTGAAGTGATAACCTGACCTTTGACCTCTGAACACCCTGACCCCTACTCACCTTCTCCCCATAGTTGATGTCAACTGTCATCATCTCCTTTAGTGTCTGTAGCACCTTGATACAGAGCTTCTCTTCATTCTCCTCCAATAACTTCTCAGTGTGCTTGATCAGTCTTGTGTAAATTGAAATCAAATACAACATTTCATTTGAAGTGAAAAGGGATAGTACGTAAAGGCACTGTGATATTACGTTCTCTTGACTTTCAATTCCAACCTTAAAGTTGAGGATTTAAAGAATTTTATATCCTTAGATTAAACAATATCTTTACATCTCTCTTAACCCGGGTTTAGTAAATGGGAACATAAATTTTCTGCATTGAAAGTATGCACTGATATTTATATATCACCACTTTCGGGTATCCTTGTCAGGAGAATTTGCCCTTGGTATATATTTTTCTGAAATTCATGAATGCTTGGTATTAGTACCATGGGTGTTATGAAGAAGCCATCTTAATGGATACTAACTTGCTGATGAATCCTCCACTCTCACACTTCTGTCTGGCTTCGGTACCAATAGGGAAGAGAAGCTCAGGTCTGTGTAACACATCTACTAGCACTGATAACTCTGCTTGGACTAGCGGTCTCAACTGATCCTCAAGGATTGATACAATGTCCTGAATTGGTAGATACAGTTTGATGGATAAACATGGTTCATATTCACATCTCAAAGTGTTTGGGAATGATTGCTAATTAATTATTCATAATCATATTCACATGACAATTCAGCATTGTGTATCATACATATGGGGAAATGTCTGGGAGGTTTTGTACATAAGGTACAAACAGATGCAAAAAAAAGGTTTTCTGTATCAGATCCAAAATACATGACATTGTTCAGGGATGGAAGTTCATAATGGAAAAAACATTTCTAAAGAAATATAACATGGCCCTTTTAACACACTATGAAGTCTATAAGAGAATTCAGTCACCTGGTTAAGGTTAAGATTGGTTCTTTTCCACTCACCTGCAAGCCTTCAATGATGGTTCTGTAGTCTCTAGAAATAGCCATCATAGAGTCTCGTCGCAACCTCCCTTGACTCAGCCAATGCCGGGTGTGTTTCATCAGGGTTTGAGATCGAGAGAACATGGTGTTTACCTGACTGTCCAGATCTACAGGGATTGCAATGCCTCGATTCTTGGCTGTAAGGAGAGTCAAAAAACAACATCACCAAAGCATGAGCTTTTATTTAGATGTACCTGCACATGCTGCTCTCATTGTAAGATAATTTCAAAAAATAACATTTAGATACATCTCAATCACGGGTGTCATAAAGCATGCAAAATCTGGACTCAAACAGGTATATTACATCATGGGATGTCCATGTTCTCATATATGAGAATTCCTTTAGCACTGTTGACACAACCATATACTCTATTCCAAATAAAGAGACATCTCAGATTTGTAATGTTTTCTCATAGTGAATTCCAATTCATATCTAATGTTATTTCATCTGGGAGAAGCACTTGCATCCTACCTGGGACCCATTTCTCAATCGCAATATAAATGTATGTCTTACCAAGTAAACATGTGTCATTGCTAGATTCATAAAAGACCAGTCAATGCAGCACCCAGTTATATATCCACAACACCTCAACAGATCCCACATTTTACAATATTTCAATACCATATTGATAAGATATTGATTATCAGAATTAGAAACAAACCTATTTCAGTGAGAGTCTTGATGCAGTTCTCGACATGGTACTTCTGTTGGCCTGACAACCATGCACACAGTGAGACTCTAAAAGCACCTTGGAGAAGACGCACAAACATAGGTTGGTGGGACTGTTGGACAAAAAAAATAGAGTTTTATGCATATGTTATATGAAATAAGGAGTTCAGACCTTGACGGGAAGATCTTTCCTCATGCCATCTCCCCGTCCCACACCGTCTCCAGAAACATGAAATGACCAAAATATAAGCAGGATGTCAACTCACCTGTACAGCTGTACTCTGATCAGCAAATGGTGAGCTGAAGAATGTAGTAATGATGTTCATGACAGTCTCTGTCACATACTTCTCTAGCATGATGTCTGTATGTTTCCTATCTGTTGTAGCATTACATACCTATAATCACAGGGGAAAAAAACACACAATTAAACTCTGAACTCAGAATTAAGATTTGAGTGAAATCCCTGCTTTCAATGATAAAAATTATCTTTTTTCTCTTGAAGTTCTTATCAATTATATACTCTTCTAAGCTACTGCTTGATATATCATTTATAACCTCAGCATTTTTCATTTTTTGCATTAAATTTTCAACATGATTTTTTTCATTTTTTGGCCTTCTTTCAAGCTTACAAAATAAAATACTTTCAGGTACATGTAGAAATACACTTTGTATTTATTAGTACAGGTAAGCATTAAATTTTTATTGCATATATGAGCATTTCGCACACACACCTCCTTCTGGCACATTGTACGTCATCATCCCAGTGTAGCATCCAGTGTGAGCTGCAACAGGGATTATTTCAACAAGTAACAAGTAACAAGTAACATATAGTTACAAATAGATCTTGTTGAATTTCGACTCTGATGTGCACCTTTATACTTTAATAAATAGATTTTTTTTATTAGAGTAGAACAATTAAAAATGGGAAGTAAAAATAAGTGTCCCTTACCAATGCCATATCAACTAGGAAGTTTTCAAAAAGATCCCACATGTGATTGCTGGTGTAAATCTCTTTCATCTCAACCTCTGTATCCACATAGCAGTGATTCAAGAAGTTAATGTAGGCATTCTTGACCTGAAACGAAAAACATATTAAAGGCAATGGTTAGAAATAATGTGATGAGCAATGTCATTATTATCATGAATGGCATCAATGACGTTCATCATCTTCAATATCATTATCATCATTACCCCCACCCTCACATCATTAGAATTTTCATCACAACTTAAACAATAATCATCTCCATAATTCCCAAAGGTATCATCATAATCATCATCAATACCATGATCATAATAATATTCACCATCTACACCATCAGTATCATCTTCATTACTATTTGATTTCCACCAGAATCACTATAATCATAACCAAAACCACCACACTCTACCAATAATTACCAATAAACTTCACATCTTTATACCTACCTCTGGTACACAATCAATATCGGTCACCACCCTGACAATATCATCTAGAGGCAGAAGAGAATGGCACTTGATCTCTGTGTAGACATTCTTGCCCTCTGTACAGCATGCTAGGAGCTGTACTAGATGGATGTGGTACTGGGAGGGGCTGGAATCATCGATGCGTTCCCTCTCCATCCTCATCATGTTGATGAAAGAGTTGAAGGAGGCCTTGTCATTGTAGAACAGAAGGACGTCTTCTCCAGCACTCACCAACTGGGTAAACAAGATATATTATTATTATTATTATTATTATTAATTATTATTACTGCTCAAATGGTGAAGGATTACGGAAACAATACTGTGATGTCACCTAAATGGAACAATAATTGCTCCTAGGATGATATCTTGAGACTTATCTACACTGTTTGCAGTCACCACTTTAAGCTGAGTTAACCTAGACTTCCTCATGATGCAGAAAACTTAACACGAAAATCTATTTCTTGATCAAATCTCTCCCATAATGATCATCAATCATCTTAATTTTCAATATTTTATACCACCCAAAGATTGGGCTAACCAAATGAGATCATACCTCAGACATGACCATATCCTGTGTTTTCCTGATATACTGTCCATCTGCTTTCACGATAGTCTGCAGGAACTTGAGGTACTGGACATGGCGCCCTTGGGTGGCAATATGATGGACAAAGCTCTGGACAACCTTCTCAGACACCTCACTGCATAGCTGTACATTGTCCATGTAGATGTGCCTCATCGTCTCAGCCTCCAGTAGCTACTCATTAACATGTAAGGAAGAAACATGAGAATACAATATATCAACCCTTTTAATGTCATAGATGGATGAAATGCCCCAAGTTAGAGAATTTGTATAATGTTCTTGGATAAAGAACACGTCTTTTATCTTAAGATTCAAAAGAGGGTCATAACTTGTAAAGTAAGATTTTGTAGAAGGTTTGTATCAAGGAAAACAATGAAAACGGCTATTTTTTATGGAAACATTATCTCAAGAAATGTGATTTGTGATAGATATCTGCAAAGTTGGAGGTACCATGAAGGTTAATAGTCAGAACAGTTATTGCAGTCTATAAGATCACACAGACCCCAGGTTAAAAGTCACAATTTAACCAGTGCACTTGGATATCAAAGGCATTACAGCTAGTCAATAAGGGAGGACTCAGAGAGCTATTCTGTTAAATGTCCTTTTTCAATTTTATCCAAATCCTTGTCATTTATCACAGATGACCAACTGTTTTCTTATCACCTGTAAAATGCCCCCAAAATCAAACAAATATACAAACAAAAAACATATACAACTGACAGCAGTGCAACTCCTTACCCCTGGATTGAGGAAAAGATGAATATGTTTGTGAAGAAGCAGCTGATTGGATGGATTCCCCCAGCAGAAGTTCTGTAGGAAAGCATGGGCCAATCGAAGCAGCTCTATCATCCTAGTATCAGCCACCTGTCCGAGGTGATAAAAAGAAAGTCATAAAAATATGT
Source organism: Heliocidaris tuberculata (assembly GCA_025618425.1). Taxonomy (NCBI): domain Eukaryota; kingdom Metazoa; phylum Echinodermata; class Echinoidea; order Camarodonta; family Echinometridae; genus Heliocidaris; species Heliocidaris tuberculata. The sequence goes on along the minus strand of CM046832.1, from coordinate 71,770,623 downwards.
TTGAAACCACATTTTCAGATTTTCGCATATTCAATGAGCTATGACCTTTGACGTTTGACCTACATACTCCGAAATCAAACTTAGGCTGTATTTTGATACCATGTACCTTCATATCAAATTTCATTAAAATCCATCAAACATTACTAAAGTTATCGAACGGAAACCAGATATGTTACTGACGGAAGGACGGACGGACGGACGGACGGAAGGACGGACGGAAGGAAGGACGAAAGGACGGAAGGACGGACGGAGTGTTACTATGTCCCCCTCCAGCTTCGTTGGCGAGGGGATAATAATCTGCCATGTTACCTTATCAAAAGGGATTTGTAAGAGCTCTAGCACCACTGCATGAGCACCCATGTTCCTCAGTAACCTCTGTTCATGCTTGTTGTTCTTCCTTACTCCTCCACTTTCATTGATGCACAGAGCACTAAGACGACAGAGTATCTGCATTCATACATTCAAAACATTACGATAGATTAACAAGCAGTATTCTGAAATACCACTTTGTTTGACTGAGCAAAAAGAAATATATGAGTGCAGTGCATAATCAAGCTCTGGAATTATCTCAAAAAGAGCTCTGGTAAAAATAAAAGGAAGAATAATCTCATTTCTTTATAGAGCACATTCACAAAGAGCCTCCACAAACAAATAATGAAAGTATTTTTTCACTAAATCTGATTGACATTTTCATAATCTTTGATATTGCAATACAAATTTAATAGGGAAAATTACTGAAAGCATTTAGGGTCATTTTTATACACAAGGATAACTGCATATATGTGTCAGAAGAATGATGTGTTACAAACTAAATTTTGATAGATACAAGACTTTCACATACTAATACCCAAAAATACATGACATTTAAAAAATTTATCTGAATATTTGTTCTTTCCTACCAGCTGAATAGTCTTGTAGTTGCGGGCACTGGTTTGGTCAACTGAAGGTCCAAGATCTAGGTCAATAGATGACCCTTCACCTGCACTGCTTGCTTGGGTCATCTAATCAAATGAAAAGAAAATGTCAGAAATATCAGAAATATTCAGCACTTTTGCAGGATTTCTTCTTCTTCACAACCATCTCTTATGAAATGTATATCAACTATTTCCATGCAGTGGAAGGCAAAGTCGCCTCAGGAACTGGACTGTTGAGCAATGTGTTTGGACTAAGATAGCTTAGCGAAACGTAATGGCACGTAAAGGTGCAAAGAACAAAATTGCTAGTTTTGTCTGTGCATCTAAAATTACAATCAGACTTATCTGAATAAAAGTTTTCACATTTTTTTGCTTGTAAGTGTTAATCCTTTCAGGACAATAATTATTTAAGGGCTAAATTCATCACATTTTGTTCTTCAAATTGGCAACAATAATATTTTTCTTTTAGCGCTACATGGTTCTAAGAAGGTGTAATGTCTTTGAAAACAATATACATGGTTACGACTTTTGTCGAAAAGTTGAAAAAATTGCCAATTTTGATAAAAAACAATGATTTTGAACCTCTCAATGTGTTGCCAATTTAGGGATTTTAAAGCTTTTCTCGTTTTTAAAATTCCTGGCATGAAAGGCAATATGGTCATGCAACAAAAATGGACATAGTGTGTGCAGAAATTTTTGCTTTTTGTACTCATGTATCTGGTATATTTTTTAGAGCTCTGAATTATAAGTTATTGAGCCAAACCACAAAATGAGGATCAGGAGTGATCCTCTTATCTACGAGGTACATACGACCACCTATCTGTTACAGTATGCTATTATATCCTATAATTGCCCATAACCGAACATAAAATTATTTCACAAATAGCCTACCATACACCGCCTCCGTCCCCCGGGTTGCCGTATGAAACCCGTCACCCGCCATGACACTTCCTCCGAAACCACACACCAAGAGAGCACCCGCAACCAGGACACGCAGACATGTCGCAACTGCGAGGCGAGGGGTAGGAGGGGGGGACACAGATAGGTGGTCGTATGTACCTCGTAGATAAGAGGATCACTCCTGATCCTCATGATCTACTATCAGTACATCCGACCACCTATCTGTTACAGTATGCTAGACCGACACGGACTCAGCGGGAGGCTTGGCTGCGTCTAGCGGTGAAGGAGCGGTGTATTAGCGGGACTGAGACGCTGACAGTAGCGCTGCTCGAGAAAACGAGGGTACTGCGGCGGGGATGTCCCGGAGATAAAAGGAGATGAAGGAATTCGGGGAGCGCCAATAAGCTGCCTTCTGAATCTCCTCTACAGACACGCCGTTGAACAGAGCCCAAGATGCGCTGATCCCCCTGGCATCGTGTGCACGGGGCGACACGCCAGGCGAGAGGGCATCGGGGCCGGCCGCACGAATGGCGGCAACGATCCACTTCGAGATAGTATCTCTCGAAGCCGGTGAAAAAGGCTCTTTCGTAATCACGAAAAGCTGATCACCAGAACGGCGTTCCTTAGTGCGCGCCCAATAATACTTGAGAGCGCGCACCGGACACCAGACTTTATCCTCCGCCACCGACGAGAGGTTGGACAGCGGTTGGATAAAAATCTCAACCGGCTGGGAGCTGGCAGTCTGGTTCTTCGCCACATAGGACGGGTTGGGAATGAGGCGCACCCCCGCGCGTTCCCAACGGACATGCCCCGGCGCCGCCGACAGTGTGTGCAAGGCACTGCGACGCTGGCCGGAGGCAATCGCCAAGAGGAAGACCGCTTTAATGGTCACATCTCTAAGCGAGGCCTCAGCGAGGGGCTCAAACGGCGCCCTGGCAAGGGCCTCCAGCACCCGAGGGAGACTCCACGACGGGAGCAATCTCCTAGTCGGGGGGCGCTCCAGGAAAAAGGCGCGGACCAGGCCGGTCAGGGAGGGGGCAGTAGAGACACTGGCCCCATCCGCGAACCCAGCGTGGACAACGGCAATCGCCGAACGGTAGCCACGGATGGTCGAGACAGTCAGGCCCTTATCGAAAAGGGAAATCAGAAAGTCTGCGACATCCCTTAGAGGTGCAGAACGGGGATCCACCCCGTGTGATTCGCACCAGCTAAAGTATCCAGCCAAACGGGAATTATAAGATTCCCGGGTGGACTCCCGTCGGCTGCGAGCGACGAAGGTCGCAGCCCGCTCTGAAAGGCCCGCCTGAGCTCCAGATTCCCTGACAATGGCCAGGCAGTCAGGTGGAGCGTGGCCGGTCGGGGGTGCAGAGCCCCCGACACTGGCTGGGAGATCAGGTCCGGACGAGCGGGAAGGAGCCTCGGATTCCCCACCAGTAGGCCCGTCAACTCGAGGAACCACGTCCTCTTGGGCCACCACGGGGCTATGAGGAGGAGAGTTGCTTGGTCCTGCCTCACCTTCCGCAGAACGCGGGGAATGAGGGCGAACGGCGGAAACGCATAACCCCTGAATCCCTTCCACGGGAAGGAGAAGGCGTCCATCCGCCAGGCTGCCGGGTCCTGCACCCTCGTGCAGTACATCGGCAGCCGTGCGTTCAACTCCGAGGCAAACAGATCCACATCTAGTGGGGGAAGCTGGCGCACCAGCAGATGCATGACCTGCGGGTGGAGCGTCCACTCCGAGGGGAGAACTCGGCCCCGGGACAAGAAGTCTGCGATCAGATTGTCCCAGCCCGGAATGTACGACGCAACGGGGAAGACCCCCATGCGTCGGCACCACCTCCACAGCTCCGCCGCTAGGGCGTTCAGGCGCGTGGAATGGGTGCCCCCCTGTTTGTTGATATACGCTGCAACGGTGATGTTGTCCGTGCGTATCAACACAGCCCGGCCGCGGATCAGCGGCAGAAAATGGCGGAGTGACAAGGCAACAGCCTGAAACTCCAGCACATTGATATGTGGGAGGGTGGCCGAGCGGCACCAGTCCCCATATGCATGCAGGCCCTGACAGTGTCCGCCCCATCCCATGTGGGATGCATCGGTGGTCACTGTGATGGAGGGCTGCGGGGGCTGCAGGGGGTTGCCCCTGATCAGAAACTCCGGGCGGCACCACCGCCAGAGGAGAAGGCGGGCGGCCGGAGGTAGCGGCACAGGCCTCGTCAGGGGGTCCCGTGACGGGCGGTAGTGCCTGAGAAGATGGATCTGTAGCGGGCGCATGTGCAGCCGGCAGTCCGGCAGCACATCGTGCCGAAGACGGCGGGCGGCGCCCGTAATCGTCGATACCCGCCCCGGGCTGGGACGTCGGGCAGGAAGGTCGGGCACTGCGTGAAGTGCTCCGTATTGATGTGTCGGTTGATTCTCTTGAGATTTAGAATCAAGCGGAACTTCCCCGAGCGCTTGGGGACAAGGAATATGGGGGAGAGGCATAACCGCGGATGATCGCGGGTCCTTTCCACCGCCCCCTTCGCAAGCAAGGCGGCGATCTCGGCCGCCATGGCTCGACGCATAAGCGGAGACATGCGAGGGGATGCAAGACGGACGACGCCTCCGGGCAGGGGGGTGGCTAACTCGACGGAGAAGCCACCGCCGACAACGGAGAGAACGAAGGCGTCGTCCGTTATGGCCGCCCAGGCCGGCTGGAAGGCCTGAAGGCGGCCGCCCACCCTGGAGGGGGGGCCCTGAAGCGCTCGGGGCAAGGAGTCAAAAACTACCGCGGCCCTCGTCGGCTGGGCGGGTAGACCCCCCCTGCTTGCCTCTACCCCTGCGGCTACGGCGCCCCCGGTTTATGGCCCGGCGGGTCGTCTGTGGGGGAGGCATAGTCACCGTCTCTTTGCCGAGGGAGAAGTCGATGGGGCAGAAGCGGCCCGCTTCCTGGACTTCTTCTTCCTCTTAAGAGATGCCTGGGGCGAGCCCTGGGGCTGTCCCGCCGGCGGAGTGCCGGTGGAGGAAGCCTCGTAGAGCTGCCAGTCCCAGGCGGGAGCCTCGACCGGCGCCGCCTGGCTAGGCGGGGCGGGGAAAGCTCCCAGGGTGGTAGCTACCGGCCTACGAGAGGTCCGGGTGCTCAAAACCCTGGAGACCTGGGAGGTAGCCGGCTGAGAAGTAGCAGCCGCTACTCCCCCGCTCTCATACCCCACGGGCAGCCCGGTCGGGCCGGGGGGGAGCGGACAGGGCCATGGCTAGGAGCCGCTCTAGCAGCAGGAGTGACCAGGCGGTCAGTGCTGCGAGCGGCCGGGACGGGGGCGGCTCTCACGAGCGAGGACGCTCGGAGCGGCTCCCCGGCGCTCTCTAACCCCTGGGTCAGTTGGATAGGACCAGGGGGAGAGCGGGTGATAGAGCTCCGGTCATGGCGCCATGGCCTGCACTCCTCCTCCTCCGACTCGCTGCCCCCGGAGGCGAGGAGCTCAAGGGGAGGGTCGGCTGGGCCGGACCCTCTACCCTCCGGCGCAAGCGCCGGTAAAGGCTCTCCCTCTACAGGGGGATCCCGGGCGGGAAGCCCTAAATCCGACGGCCTGGCGGCCGCGGAAGGGACCAGGGCTTTAGGAGCCCTCTGGATCGGGGGGTGGGAAGTTAGCCAAGCCTCTAGCTGAGCCCAAGTAGGCTCAGACCAAACGGAGCATACCGCACAGGGATCGGGACGGGTGCATCGCCTGTGCAGTGGACAGCACGCATGCACGTCCCAGTCCAGCAATCCCCGGCGGCAGACCTGACATCTAAGAGTCATTCCTGTAAGGGGGAAGGACTCAGTTAGACACAGAACATATATATAAACAAAAACATATGTATTACCAAGTCAATTGTAAACAATAAAATTTGTGTACAAGACAAGGGGCGGGAATTAACGAGCGCTGTGCCAACAAGATAGATCTACATTGACGGCAGAGCGCTACGAACGCCTAGGAAAGAACATGAAATTAAAACATGTACAAAAACAGCCCAGAAACCCATGTCTACATAAATGATGTGCATTTTAGACAGGGCGGCTTGCCATAGGCGAAAGATCAAATCTGGAGGCATTTGGCCTGCCATACAAAAAAATTTTCTCAATGTTTCCAATTTCAACCAAACGGTGGAAAACACTATAAAACTAACTCTCGGGACTACTAAATGTCCAACGAGAGGAGAAAAATCTAAACAAAAACGACCAGAAGGCCGTACAAAGGTAGGCAAAGCAGAACAGGGGAGAATCGAGCCAGCACAAGCCACGCTCCGAAGCCGCGGTGCATACAACACACAGTGTGTGTGAAGCAACGCAACTCAAACGAAGTCGGCACAAAGCCAAAACAAAAGCCTGATTCTCCCCTTTTCCGCCGATACAAAGTATCTAAAACGAATTGCTAGCCTAAAACAACAATCAAAAGGATAGAAAATGGAAAGAACTGGCCTGATTGTTGGTAATCTGCGTCGGATGGCGACGGATTTTAGGAGCAACACGAAAACACGTCTTGTTCGTATGGGTGCGAACAGGAAGGAGGAAGTGTCATGGCGGGTGACGGGTTTCATACGGCAACCCGGGGGACGGAGGCGGTGTATGGAAGGCTATTTGTGAAATAATTTTATGTTCGGTTATGGGCAATTATAGGATATAATAGCATACTGTAACAGATAGGTGGTCGGATGTACTGATAGTAGATCACAAAATGTGGTCAATTGTCTCGAAAGAGTTAATAGAGTTAAATACTAATTCTACATCCAAATAATTTGGTTCTGCCTCTATGGAATAAAATTGTGATTTTGAATAATCTTGTCATTTGTGTCTCTCCTGCGTTTCAGGTTTTGCTATTAAAGCTACCTAAGAAAATGTGCATTTTTCTTCCAGAAAAAGAAAGTTTCCTCTATCATGAAGTTCATATCCCTGAAAAATATTTTATGCCATATTGATGAAACAAAGCATTTTAATTCAATTTTCACTCTCAAAAGTTCATTTATGACAGCTGTCTAAAAACATGGTAGCCCACAAGGAGTTATAATCCTTTTTCATATATACATGGAAGCCAAATACAACTTTCAACCAATAAAATCCACAACAATAATCCACACTTCTCCCATCATTTTTTTCAATCATCAAGTTCTTTCAGACTTGAGTGTTTGTGACAACATCAAAATAAATCATATTATTCAAAGATTGGCTCTTTGGATTTCATCCTCTGTATTTCCAAATTTCATGAGCAAGGTTTTGATAGCTTGTAGGGAGTATTGTGAGACAGCAATTCAAGATGAAGTGTTCAGAATGAATTACAATCAGTGAACTGGTGTACAATGTAGGTGTATTCTTTTAATCCATTGCATACAGGAACCTGGTGGTTTCTGTATTAAGTCAATGGGAATGACAGAATTCAGCAGTCAACAGGTTAAAACAGTATCAGTATCTATGATGAATGTTTCAGTACTGTACACATAGCTTGTGCCCTTTGCAACCAAAGCATCAATCTACATGAAGTCATTATGTACATACTCATGCACTACATCTGTTGCTAATTAATATTTGTGTTTGACACACACAAAAAGTCATTTTTATTGATGAATTGGTGATGACATACTTGTATGAATTTTCAAATGATTTTTCCTACATGCACTATAATGCTTTTCCCCCCATCACTTCATTTTCATCTAGATTGCATAGGTTCATGTAGTATCTGGACAGATACACTGTACTATGCAAGAAAGCAGTCAAGTTCATGCAAGAGAACATCACAAGTGTTATTATTTTATATATCAATAGTAGAACTTTTAAGCTTAATAGAGAGAGCCAACAGTGTCCCAGAGAGAGAGAGAGAGAGAGAAAGAGGAAGAGAAAAAGAGAGAAAGATAGAGAGAGAGAGAGAGAGAGAGAGAGAGAGAGAGTCCAAATTATCAATATGATTTCAACAGATTTCATCAAGCAGGAAATTCATAATTTGCACACTACTTGATTCAGGTATATCGCTGTACTGAGGAAAAAATTATAGTAATAATCATTTACACCTAATTTTTGGTCTTCCTCATAATCATAAACTTCCAAAGTTGAAAAGAATAGTCCAGTTTGGGCAACTCTCACTGAATTGACTCAATTAATTAATTGACTAAGCTGCATGTTGTTTCAGTTTACAATAAAAATACATACATGTAGATATGTCTATGAATTAAGCATACATGTAACTGCAATAAACTAGACATATTAGTCACTAGATATCATTCTCTCCCGGATATGCTAATTACTCACTTACAAACTAACCTTCTGCAGTACTTGAGGAGAGTAGTACTCATACACTCAGTGCACAATTTAATTTTGATTGTGGTGCATGTTGATCCACAATTGTACATTTGATGATTAATGATAAGCAGGATGTGTTTTTATAGGGTAGTGTAAGAATGTATGTACATGCTTTCACTTTAATACCTCCATGTGCTTTCATGTTAATGGTGGTGACAGTGTGAATAGATGCAACTATGGTAGGCTGAAACCTACTTGTAGTGAAAGTGAACACATTCAGTTTCCTCTCAAGTCGGATTTTTCTTGTGATACATGTGCACAAATGTATGTGTAAATGTATGCTGACATGAAAGCTTGATCCTGCAATTTAACCATTATTCTTACTGGTGAAAACCTTTATCACAAAATTAATGACATATCCTGAAATTAGAGCCTTATGCCTTAATTTTTGTCTACTGCAATCATTGTTCCTTCAGAGCTGCTTTTAGTACATAAAGAGCTGAAAATTTTTTGAAAAATGAAGTGTCAATTTCTGTTCAGTAGGAGCTGTTACCATCAATCAAGTAATGAGCACTACCAGCAGATGTCTGAACAAGCTTGTAGAAATGCAGCAGGATAAAATGGTTCAGTTTCAATATCTTGTAAAATCACAAACATATATCTACTCGATTTAATTACTGATAAAAAAGGTACTAGTATCTTCATGTACATGAAGTATTGTAGGTGATTAAAGGACTTCCGGGTCAAACCATCCATTGATGCTTGCTCCAGTCTCATACACGAAAGAGAAGTTGTCTAAAGTAACAAAACAACCTATACACATTTTTTTTTAACTTTCAAAAAGCAGATGATTAGTTGAAAAGCAAAAAGATGGTTCATCTGACTGAAGAAAAAAGTAATGACTAGCCACCCCACCACCAGCAAAATTCTACTCAAAAGATTCTATCATGAAAAGGCTTTAATGAAAGATGCCATGACATGTGCCCATGAAATAGAATTTAAAAAATCAGAGAAACAAAATTTGTGAAATCTATCTGCAGAAGAAATCTCTACACTCACCGGCCGATATACAGATATAGCATCTGTTCTCTTTAGAAAATTGATACAAATATGAAAGCCATGATATCCAGAGAAACAACAATGAAAGATAATACATAATATATAAATTATAAAACATGAAAAACTTATGAAAAAAGTTCCACAGTTCCATGAAATAGAATATATAACAGCAGAAGTGTATTGCAGAAAGTATATGGCATAATAATGCATTTATAGATAATGTGAAAGATTACAATTTGTGGGGGAAACTAAAAACAAAAAAAAAATACACAGTAAACATGAACTTTGAGGACAAATATCTATGAAACTACATCTTGTTTTTCATTCTCATGTCTTCCATCAATAAATTCAGACGATAGACCTGGGTGAATATTAAAAATGAAAACTGCTTTAAACGTATCATTCAGTTTCTCCAAGATTTGCAATCAGGTTTGCTTGATTTAGTCTAAGAAATAATCATACCACTTCTTTCAATGTATGAAACCTTTAAACATGTAATCAGACAAAGGCCACTTACCAGTTTTGATTTAGGTTTTGATTTCTTTCTCTTGTCATCATCATCATCATCATCTTTCTTCTTACGACTTCTGTCATGCTTGCTTTTGTAGACCCAGAGTTCTGACTTCTCCACCAGCAGCCGAAGTTCATCCAAGTCTGCTTTGATCTGCTTGTAGTTCTCACGATCTTTCTTGGTCACTAGCAGTTGCACCTGAATATCAAATCATTGGCATGAAACAAAAATAGGTAAATATCAAGACAGTGACACTCTACATTATCTGACTATGACCTTATTCACGAAGAACATGGTAAAGGAATTAACTTATATACTCTCAGCAGACAATATCTCACCTGTTTAAAAGCTTGTAGCACCTCTTGTCTCTGGCTAAAATGCCTGAACAGCAGCTGCAGAGCACCTGACACCAGCGGTGGGTAGTCATGCATTGTGAGATGCAGCAGCACTCGTAGGAACGTCCTACCTCCTTGTCCATCAAGATCTAGATCAACTCCATCCATCTGGCCCTCAAAGATGCCTTCTGCCTGATCACCAATGGCCTCCAGGTTTATCCCTGATTGATCTGTACCTCCTCCTCCTGCTGTCCCTGTACCAGTATTGTTGGATAAGAGGGAGGTTGCAGGATTTGTTGAACCATTCTGGTTGGGGGCTGTCTGTTGCTGTTGAGATGCCTGGTCTTGGCCATCTTTAGTCTCGTCAAAGTCTCGCTTGAAGATGGACAACAGGCAGGAGATTCGGTAGTCCAGTCGCACATTCAAAATGAACTGTTAGAGAGAGAGAGAACACACACAAAATTATACCGTAATTAAGCTTCATGCATGACCCTCACATGACAATCTCCTAGTCAGAGCTGCCAACCTTTTGTAGCACAAATTAGTACTCAGCACCTCCAAAATTCGTATTTTTCCTTCCAAATTCATATTTTTCCTTCCAAATTCATATTTTTTCAACTGGCCCTTTTTTCAACTATTTTAAATGCTAATTAAATCTATGTCTTAACGCAACACGAATGCATACCATTAGGTAAATATTTTTGCTCTAAATTAATTTTTAAAACATTACATTCAATTGTACAAGTTCATCTAAACACCTTGGACTGCAAATTCACAGTTCTTTTTAGTTCCAAGCTCTTGCTCCAACCACAAAAATCACCTGTCTATATTGATCTCATGGAGTTTTGTCTTACCGGTAGTCTTTCGAGATGACATTTTCTCCATCAAATGATTCGATCCAGTAACTCAAATTAAAAAGTGGATGATAAATTTATTAAACTAAAATCATGTTTACTGCTAAGTAATTCCTGAAATAAATCCAAAATCCAACAATCGTAAGTAAACTTCATTTCTGCTCAAGCGGACACAGTGTAGAGGGAAGCTAGCTTCAACGGTTCCCCCATCAACCCACTGCCAAAACCCTGGGGAGATATTCACGAAGTTCTGCTGTGTGTCAACTCATCGCCGCAGCTCAGCTAGCTCAGAAAACAATCACAATTTCAGCAGACAGCATTCATAAACATTTTTTGAGTGTTAGAAGATATATAAGCTCCAACTTCCGAAAAATCAGAAACTGGATGAAATATCCATTAAAACTAAATCATGTGAATGATGCCTGAAATAAATCCAAAATCCAATGATCATTTCTGCGAGACAGCGAGTGTGGCAGCAGCAGACGCGGGATCTAGCTTCAACGGTCCCCCATCAACCCCCCGCCGAAACCCTGGGGAGATATTCACGAAGCTCCGCTAGGAGTCAATTTCATTCAGCAGCTTGTGTGTGCATAGGCTTTGCAATTCAGCACTCGCGTATGTGTTGCATAACTTGTGTATAGTATATTATTACACCTAGTCTACTTTACGATGCCTTTTTTGTCATATTTTTAAAATTATTTTTTCCCGTGAATTCATACTTTTTGGATGCGTTTTCGTATCTTTGTATGCCCTTCAGATTTTCGTAAAAAATATGAATTTTTCATGACGATTGGCAGCTCTGCCTAGTATAATTATTGTTAAAACATTACAACTCCTTTGCATACATCTTGCATCATGCAAGAAGAACAATAATAACTCCCTAATTGTTCTTTGCACTGCAGCTCACAGCTGTCATAACAAGCATACAACTATCAAGTAAGAATAAAGAATATAAACAATACACATGTGCAAAAAGATGTCCACTATAAGCATAGTTTGATATGCTTATAGTCAAAGTCTAATAAACAAAAGTAATATTTTCCAATAGATACATTTCTACATTTACAGAAGATGCCACATTACATGTACATATTAGCTTCAGCAACAACCCTAGAATATAATTAGAGATGAAAAGGTATCATTATTTACCTGCAAGATCTGGATGATTTTGAGTTTGGTTTCCATAACTCTCTCATCTTCCTTATTGCCTGGATCCATTCTGTTGGTCTTGTTTGCAGGATTGGGAGTCCTACCAGCATTAGGTAGACCAGTCCCTAGCACCATGTTAGTCATCACAGCACCTACACCATGGATGGATCGGAATACACCACCCTTCCCTAGCATACCAAAACGGATTAGGAAAGTATTGCATTAGGAAATTCATTCGCTTTTGAGTTTGTACAGAGTATTTAGAAGTAAAAGCAATTGTTGAACATTTTTGATGAAAATGTATGCAAATTGTAACTTTTGGAGAGTGTCTTGTAAGAAATCATTATGAAAAATGAGTTGGTTGTGATTGCAAATGTAGAAATTTGTTTTGTGTCTAATTTGGGTGATGCTTTGCTTTTTCACCAAGTCTAAATGCAGAATCTAGTTTAACTAATTAGTATTACATGCCAAGATGTCTCCATGGTTACTGACTTGAAAACCCAAAATATGTTGGCCATAAGCTTGCAAAAATAAAATGCTTCTAATATATATCAATACTTCCTAGCATACTCAAAAAAAGTTCTCGTGTAAGAGAAAAATATTTTTAATAGTGTTAAATCTGAGATTTAGAGAGATTACCACAATAACGAATTTTGTTTAAAATATGAGAACTTTTGGTGGCATGTATGAGAAATGTTCTGTCATATGGTGGATAGGTACATGTACATGTACGTGACTAGTGGTCATCCATTTTATTCATTGCTTTATGGACTCATGCAGGAATCGTGATACATGTATGAAACATATATGAAACCTATATCAAACAACATGGACATTGCTTTCTATTATTTTGCCTTTCTTAATCAAGTTTGTTGTTACGTAGATCTATAGCATATTTAGCATCTCAAAACCTCCAATAAAATGACATGAGAAATGCATGTTTATGATCTTTGTCCTACTACAGTATGTATCCCAAAAAATGAATACTTTGGAAAAATCATCCATATAAGATTTCAAAATACATGTATCTGGATGATATTGCTTCTTGCGTAATGATGGGTAATGAGGGTCCGTTTAAAGGGATCACACTTGAGTACATTCTACTTTTGGAGAGTTTGTAAAGCATGGTTTGCGCAGAAATTGATAAGTTTTGGATTTGAACAAAACAAATCATTTCTTGATTTTTAATGCATGAAATACTTCTGTAGCATGTCATGTGGGTCAGTGCTAAAATAAAAGAACACTGATAAAATTAATCACATCTGTATTGACTGTGCTCAAGAATAACACCCTACACTAAAACTCAGTTTAAGGTAAAGTGTCAAGCATTTCATATGTGTCTCTGAAGGAACCACAAACACTACACTGAAGTTCAAATTATTTGGTGTTTGTAGCTGTTGAAGATTGATCACAGGAAATCTACAAAACAGACATGCGAAGACATCTCCTTAAAACAGAATGCTACATATAGGCACTTGTGTTACACTTTACCATGCATAGTACCACCACGCACAATACTTGTACTGGGTACTCACAAAAATATGATAAACTATTTAAGATAAAAGGAAATGGATGCACATAACTGAGCAAATTGAAGAAGTATAATGACAATGTTGGCACATGAACCAAAGTAAATCTGATAAGATTGCAAATCTTTTGAAACATGCCTGAGCAATACCTGTTAGGGCAGGAAAAATATGAAAAGCAATTTAACATTAGCTTTCACAAAAAATGTAGCTACACTGTGAGAGAAATAACTGAACTACATATACATTACACAATGTACAGCATGTAAAAGCATGTTAAAAAATCTGGCTGCAGTATTTGACAACAAACAGGACTGAACAACACATACACATTACAATATGTATAGCATGTATGTAGAGAAATCTGGCTGCAATATTTGGCAACAATTAAATGATTGAACTACCTACACATGTATGGACAAAACAAAACTATTAACAACTGTACCTTGTTTTGGTGGCTCTGATTTTAGAAAGATTAGCAAAAGCAACATGAGATTAATATGGGAATTGATGAAGCTACGAGAAAACAAGTAAGTGAACTAACTATACCCACGCCAAACCACACATAATATTTGATAGGAGGAAGAAGGTAAAAGACAAACTGCAAACCAACATATGAAGTATAATTTTATTAGTATTATGTCATTATCAAACATAAATATATTGAGAAGATCTTTTCTCACTGAAGCATTAAATGTACAATCATTACTTTAAAACCTTGCCAGACCAGTGACATCACAAACCAATATCCAATACCTTTTTCACTTCAGGAGACCTTTTTTACATCAGGAGACCAATTTGGAAGTGATTTCGAAATATAGTTATCTTTGTAAGTCAAATGGGACCAGCCCTTTACAACCCTGCACATAGATCAGTAATGGCTATCAACGCAACATGTGATCCTCCTATTAAGTGAATATTCTCCAGAGTACGCAGTCTGCGATTTTATCACATTCACAGAACTTTCCTCCTGGAAGCAAAATCATCTGAAAATCATCTTTCCGTAGGCCATTTTCATAATGCATTTATATTCATGGCATACTTCTTTGTCAAGTGCCTAGTGACAAACTATTACATTCACCTGATACAGGTTCCCACATCTCAAAGTTGGAATGCAAATTGCATATATGCTGTTGTTAGACTGGACACATTATGGCCTTCTTGACTCAACCATGTCTAATGTATTCAAATGCATTACAAAAATAGACTATGAGAAGAAAAAAAAGAAGGAAAAACACTTCCTCTATTATCCCGTCTTCAGGTCCATGACCCAACACCAAGCTACCTCCAAGTTGTGATAAATATTATTTCTATTAATCTTTCGAAATTCCATGAACCCATGAACCATTCCTCTGAACCTTGTTCAATTCATTAAAAGTACTGTTTTATATTTTGAAGGAAATTATCAACCATTAAAAAAAAACTTAATGTACATTTTCAAATATGAATAATAAAATCTGTATTTGTACAGCAGTATGAACAATTCTAAAATGTTAACTAGAGGAACACTTTCAATTTAATACCACTGTCATCAACCTTAACAACATGCTTCCCCTACAAATTTTTGGATGGATTTCAAAACATGTAATTTCAAAACTTAAATAGTACAGGGGGTGTTTCATAAAGCTGTTCGTAAAGTTATGCATGACTTTACAAACGACTTGAATATGAAGTGCCAGATATGATGCCTAAAGCTTTCTTATGTTTTAACAAGTGGGACTGTATTTCCAATAACCTCAATTAAATTATGGCAAAAAATATGCTTTGCATCAAAAATGTTTGTTATAATAAGAATGTTAATCTACATCTTCACAGTTCAACTTTACTTGATGCAATTAAAAATGATTAAGCATCCCATTTGGCATGCCACATTTAATCATTCGTAAAGTCATGCGTAACTTTACACAGCTTTATGAAACACCCCCCAGGTCTTCAAGTCAGTAAATGACTTTAATTATCCTCACTGCAATATGCAGACATAGATAATAACTCTAGATTTGTATTTGTTTCTAAAAGATTTATAATCTAAAATCAGTTCTCTGCCAAAAACCATGTCTGGAATCAACATTCATAATCAATACAATGTATCAACTTAAAAAAACATTAGTAAGCTCTCCGCATATTAAGTAAATATTTGATTTGCCATGAGTAAATATTGGATATACACCAATACCATTCACCAATCCAAATTTTAACCCAGTGATTATACTACAAAAGTACATGTGCTGGATTGTATACTGAATTGAAAGTTACAAATAACATACACATTACTGTATGTATCATATCAACTAGACATTAGTCCTCCCAGCATTTGAAATCCCTTTTTCCCCCTTTTTTTATGATACTTTTTTTTTTCAATTATTATTCACTATCATTAAATATTTCTTGAATTTACACCAAAAAAATATGAACATTATTTTTTAGAAATGGTGAAATCCTGTGCCTAGTAAATTCCTTTTACTATATAATACAGTAGATTGTATCTAACCTGTTAATATTAAATTGGAAGAGATTCAATGTGGATATAAAACCATGTGATTACAAAAAAGCACCAATACATATCAGGCTTTATTACAGCATCTGTAAATACATACAACTGTACATGTATCTCTAGTGCAATGAGTGACTACCATGGAATGATAATAAATGAAGGGTCTGAAATGGTGGTGATATGAGCATTGTCTCCCCAAAGCTCTTTTAAACTTACTCTCATCCACTAAATGTGACTGACCTTCAATAGCAGGGGACCTCTTTTCTAATGATAAAGGGACTGCAATTTCAAAAAGATCATCCTAATTTCCTTCAATTTCATATATAACTCAATCACTTACTAAGGGACATTTGTCTCTTTAACAATTTCACCGACAATCAGAGAGTGTAGAATTTCAACAAACAAAAAAGAGTAAGTTTCGTATAATTTCCATTATATGCACATAAGTAAAGACAGATTTAGTCTTACATATTTATATATATACATGTATATGTTTTTCATTCACAGCTTGTTCACATAAAACCTAAGTTTGCAAAACTGTCTGGTCTTTCTGTTATTTTAAGACAATCTGGTCTTCAAATACATGTACATGTATCTCCTTCTTCAAACTACTACATACAGAACAAAAGACTGCATTTTATTGGCTATATCTCAACAAAAATAAAAAAAATAATTTGCATTGCCTTGACAATGACAAACTACTAAACACTCATGAGTATAAAATAATAAGTCAATTTTATTTTGTCATTTTTTTTTAAAACTGTTAACGCAATGCACATACATTTTTTTAATACATCAAAATTTGCACTCTTCAATCTACATATACCAGAAAATTTGATACAATAACCTACACCACACTCAAAATTACACCAAAAAAATTACTCAAAATAATAGCCATGTTTCAACAATAAATTATGAATTTATATCTAAAAAATCAAACCAATGTAAAATAATAAAACTACAGATGTTATGAGTAATGCATCACACTGCATTTTCTATTTCACAGCAAACAAAATAAATTAGATGAAAAGAAGAAAGATGTATCTGGATTTTAAACTTAACAAATTGGAATGCTTGAAAATAGCAGGGTACTTGTAGTTCAATCTTTTAAGTGAATGGAACTCATAAATTCATATCAATGTAACAAGAAAATCAAAAATAATCCCAGTTCTGTTTTTACCATTTTGTGTTAAGTTTTTCATACTTCAATTTCTCATGCCAAGCACATAAAAATGGTTAAGACAACCCTCAGTTACATGATAATCTTGGCCCATTAATTTCTCATTTGATTTATCTTTTAAAAAACAACAATGAGTAATCTTCAGAAAATGTACGATCGGTAGCGCAATAGTGTGCTTAGCCAGCTAACGATTGCACTACCAAGTATTTTATGTGAGAAAGAAGGTAATAATAGCCAAAATCAAAAGATCGATTTTTGAAGATTTTCTTTAAAATATATTGGGTATCTCTTTAATATAGTCTAGAATGGGAATGTTTGGGTGTGATCAGCACAATTTTTCTCATGCCATGTTAGAAAATAATGAAGATTACAAGAGTGAAAAAGTAAATTAGATGATCCAGGATTAAGGATAGTATGGGATTAAATCTTGTGTGCAAGGTGCAAGTTTATAGTGGGATGATGGAGTACTTACCTATCTCTCTGGTTGGGTCAAGTTTCCCACCTAGGGCAAGACTGGAGGCTGGTGTACAGTCCAAGATGGAGAGAAGAGTCTTGGTCAGACGTAAGAGTTCACTGAAGCTATAGAAGCCAAAGTAGATCAAGTTCTTGGCTAGGTTCACCACCTGACAGAGAAAGTGAGACAAAATGACAATTAGAGAGAGAGAGAAAAAAATGTGTTTGAGAGAAGGTGAGAGAGAGAGTTACAGACAGACACAACCAGACAGAGGGAAAGTGAGTGAGGGACAGACAGACAGAGGTGCATGAAGATAATGAATCAAACATTTCAAAAACAATTTGATACATGGGTTCAATGAAACAATAAACTTAATAAAAAAAATGTCACTTCCCCCAAGCATCTAACACATCTTTGCCAATACACTTTGATAAGAAGTTAAGTATACTGATAAAATGATATACAGTAAGACAGGAGAGACAGGCAGAGAAAGAGAGATACAAAGAAAGAAAAGAGAGAGAGAGAGAGAGAGAGAGAGATAGAAAGAACAGAAAATTGACCTATTTCAAGGAAAGTTTGCTCTTACCTCAAAAGTGAGTTTATTCTGCTCACTGTCAGCAAACGACCATGTTGCTGAGACAACATTGCATAGGTATTCCTCTACAAACTTGATGGTGTCTGAGAACTTAGGTCGAACATCCTCTTTGGCATGGGTGTTTCCAACATTGTTATGAGTGTCATAGCTGAAGAACAAGAAGACAAATATGCAATTTCTTGCTTATATGGAAGCAAACAGATTGATTTAAGCAAGTAAAGGCCTAATTATGACACGCTAAAGAATTTCAACCTAATACTGTTACCAGTTTTATGTGCTTTATTGTAAAATTCCCTTCTTACATGTATATAGATCATACATACATAAATACTTAAGCATTCGCTTTTTTTTAAATACTCTAAATAGGAAAATGGGCTTATAACAAAGATGCACTTACTCATCAATAGTGATCTGAGTAGGTATCTCTGACCATAGCCTGGCATACTTGACAGGGGTCACTTGCTCCTGAGGGTCACGATCAACATGCATATGAAGCATGAGACGGGTGAAGGATGCTCGAAGGTCATATGGAAGGTTCTGATCTGCCATACAGCGCAGGATGAGATCGATGTCGAGCTGGATGGAGATCTGGTTGATGGCTAGGTACTGACGGTCTAGACACATCTGAGAAAACAGGTCTAGCTGATACCTACGGGTTAACATTGGAGTGGAGTTAGTATCACTTGGAAGATACATGTATTCTAGATCAAATGATAAATAAGAGCTCTGTTCTCTTTTAAAAGGAGATTTAATTTGAATCATTTAACATGCTGGTGCATTGAAAATAGTCATTGACTTGATTATAATTTGATTAACTGGAATGTAAAGAAATACATAAGATAAATTCAGAATAAATCAAAATTTCAGGAAGTTATTATCTAATATATATATATATATATATATATATATATATATATTTTAAAAATGATGCATACTTTAACAATACGAACATATGAAGCTCAGTGAAATTTAAATGTAACTTTAATTCTTGTAAGGTAAAGTAGCATCTTGATTTTATCTCATATTTTAAATGGCAATTCTAAGATGTGACATTCCCAATGACAGCTTATAACTGAAATCCAATTCATATTTAAAGGCATTTTGGCAAAGCAATTTATTGAAAACCCCATCCTCAATACCAATGCAGTTCATGCAGCTAACCTGTAGTAACCTAAAACATCTGCATCCTCTCTGACATTATCTGCAGCACCCATGGCAAGCTCTCGTATACCCTTTGACCTCTGACCTTTCTCCCAGAAGAGAACGACCTCCTCCTCTTCCTCAAAAGTGATGACAGGTTCACCAGGGATACCATCTTCACCTTCCACTTCGATCTCCAACTCGAGCTCTGTCTTCACCAACCTGAAGAAAAATGGGATCATATTATTAACAATTGTCTCTTTCAACCCAGGTATAATACAAAGGAGTCCCTTAATGTTTAAAGCAATATATAGCTGATAAACTAAAGCCACATAACAATAATTAGAACTTATAGCCATACATGATATAAAAATCTAATAAGGATTGTTATCATCATATGAAGATGTGAAGATTTCAAAATGCTCCAATACTTTCTAAACGTATGTGAAAGCAAATAACCTTCACAGAACACATCAAGAATTTTCATGAGAATGATATACAATTATGTTATTTCTAACCTTTGCTTTTCCATCCTATTCTACCAACTGAATTTGTATTCACAATTATATATTCAGCTCAGAAATATTGTACAATTCTTTTTAATTGCACTGCTAAGGCAAGTCTCATGTCTAACTAAATGTAACAAACCTGATAAAGTTAATATCACACAGTAGCTACCTTCTTTTCTTGTTCAGATTCAAAGGATACAATGAGTAACTTACTTGGTCTCAATCAAGATGTCCATGTTTCTGTCATTGAGGACAGATTTACAAATGAGTTCTTGTGTGATGGGGATAGCCTGGTTGTTTGATACACACAGGTCTGATAGGTATTCTAAGAACCTATTAAGAAAACACAATACATCATGGTCATCAATAAAATTATTAATACAAGAATGAAAACTCTTGATTTCAATGTATAATCATAAATACATTTCCAACGATAACGTTATGAATGGTGGCAATGAGAATCTGATTAACAAAACAAAGCTACAATGAGTTCTAACCATTATGTACTGTCATCTTCTGAATGCATTCACTATTAATATGCTTTAAATCTCACCAACACAATTTTGAACATCCACGTTTATGGCTCTGACTTTCCATGATATACAAAATAATTAACACCAGTACCATATTTCATTTGCCATCAAATGTCATTCAAACACATAAAAGAGTACCAAACATTTGCCCTGAGAATGTGGTTAATTTAAAAACTCATCTAATTCGAAACTGCTAGCCTGGATCCAACACTATATCGAACCTGAATCTGAACGTTACCTAAAAACGCATTACAACCTATGCCCTGACCCTGCATCATTGACAAACTAAAACCTGGTGCAAATGTTGTGGGAGGAAATGTCAGATCAGAGTTCTTCTTACCTTCTCTCCTTGTTCTTCCTGACTAGATTGACGAAGGTCTCAATTTCTGCTGCAGTGATATGTTTCTCCAGGAGCTTCCTATTGTTATGCAGTAACGCTGTGATGGTATCCTCTGCTAAGACATCATAACCTATCTGCTCCTGCATGAACCCAAACTGCTTGGCGATGTATTCCTGTGAACAACACAAGGTTTATGTTTATTCCACGGAGGTCATCCATGTATGTATGATCAAATTATCTGAAATACTGTTAAGCATTATGGCTATAATAGTATGCTCTGCTAAAGACGTCATGCTTCTGCATGAAGCGAAACTGCTAAAATATGTATTTGTTTAATGGACAAAGTGTGTTTAACAAATAATAGAAAATGTTGTAGAATGTATTGTTGTATTCTGTAATAGAATATAATGATGTATTTTACTTTGTAAAATGAATAGTTTAGACAGAATCACAGAAAATTGGGAAGGAGGGCATGAAAGAAATGGAGGAAATAGGTCCTTGTTATTTTAAGAATGCACAAAGATGTGTTTAATAATCTATTAATCATTATCAGAATAATCTTATTTGGAGGAGGTGGGAAAAGGAGAAAATTGGCTCTTGGCTCTTCTTTGTATAGAGTGAGCACACCCTAGCATATTCAAGGATAGCGACCTCAAATTATTTCTCCAATTTAGGAACGGATCACAAGGTTAGACCTTCAATATTCTTTAATTCTTTTAAATTCATAAATATTATTAACATTCAACAAAGGAAGTCATAATAATTCCTAATAGACAAATCAATACACAAGAATGCATTCCTGTACCTGGTTCTTCCTGTATGCTTGTTGTGAGAGCCTCAGGATTCTGTAGCACAGTCTGCATATGTGTCGGTAGGGGGCGTGTCTAGGATCAGCAAGTTCTTCCAACTTCAGCATGGCATGTTCACCCTTGAAAGGTGCTCGCAAGATTTTGAAGATCTGGCAGAAGATAGGATAGAACATTTGTGGGTCAAAAATGTGGTAAACAATTGGTAGCAATGACTCTGTAATCATGAGCACCATTCTCTCAACTTCATCCAGTCCTACTCATGACTGCAAACTTTCACAAAAGAATAACAGACCTTTCTCTGTGAAACCACTATTATCCTCTTCTCCACCATGCTAATATGCACCTTCAAGCAATATGAATGTATCAACAGATATTCTTCACAATCAAACCATGAATCTCCCCCCCCCCCCCCTTCAACCTCTCATGAATTTCTCTTCAATTTTTTCCTTTCATTTTATCTTTTAATTTTATTGCCTATCCTGTACTGCATTTCCCCTCTTCAATTTCCCTTCTTACTCTTCATGGGCATGCATTTCTCTTCAATTTCCTCATATGCCCTTCCTGTAGATATCTTCCCCTTCCCCATTTTCCATTTTCTCTCTACCCCTTTCCTATCTTTTCCCATACTCTTTCCCTCTAATCACCTGTTTCAATATATCCTGTTTTCTCATGAATTTCTGTTTGTCTCTATCAGGATTCGTGATGATCACTGAAAGGGTATTTCCACCCTGGTTCTCTTGCAAGGCTACAACATCCCCATATCTCTCAACCCTTTTCTTTTCCTCCCCCCCCCCCCCTTCACCTTTTATTTTCCTGTTCTCCTCTTCCCGTCTATCCCATGCTCTTTCCCTCTAATCACCTGTTTCAATATATCCTGTTCTCTCATGAGTTTCTGTTTGTCTCTATCAGGGTTAGTGATGACCACGGAAAGAGCTTCTCCACCCTGGTTCTCTTGCAAGGCTACAAAGTACACCAGGTCTGTCAGCAGCTGGGTCACCGTTCTAAATTGTTTGGAAAGAGAGAGTCAGAGATCAAAAATTTGTCACAGTTGCATATTATTTCACTGAAAACATTTTTTCAAATTCCAAGGTGAAGTAGGAAATAATATTCAGACAAAAAGAAAACTTTTTTTTATTCTCCATTTTATTGGAAGATATTAAAGGAAACCAAAACCCAAGGAGAGAATCAATGTTATTGGAAAGTGAAAATTCAGAGAAGCACTTTACAAAAAGTTTCATTAAAATTGGTTAAAAAATGAGAGAGTTATGGAAGTTTGAAAAGTCTCGTTTTACTTTCTATGGGGATCCTCAAATTGGCAAAATTGCTTCAAAATGGCTGATTTTGTGAACAACTCTCCATTTGTTTTGTACACAGATTTTCAGATTTTCCCCATTATCTTTCAAGGTGCAGTTAATCTCCTTCTGAGCTCAACATATATAATGGGAAAATGTATTTTACACCACATATATCGAGTTCAGGAGGAGACAAGGAGCACCCTGAGAGATAATGGGGAAAATCTGAAAATCTGTGTACAAAACAAATGGAGAGTTGTTCACAAAATCAGCCATTTTGAAGCAATTTTGCCAATTTGAGGATCCCCATAGAAAGTAAAATGAGACTTTTCAAACTTCCATAACTCTCTCATTTTTTAAACAATTTTAACGAAACTTTTTGTAAAGGGCTTCTCTGAATTTTCACTTTCCAATAACATTGATTCTCTCCTTGGGTTTTGGTTTCCATTAAACCTTGGTCTAGCAAAAAAATAGAGTCAAAGTAAACACCCTTCTATTACACTATGGACAAACAACTAATAACTTCATATATTGAATATAACATTTTCTCAAAATTTTAATTGAGGAGAAAATAAGTTGGAAAAAAGAAAGGGGAAAGAAAGAGGTTAAGAGAATGATATACAGGGATTGAAGTGTAGATATGAAAAAAGAGAGAGATACAGAGGAAATGGGCACAAAGTAAAGAGCATGAGTGAAGAACACACAAAGAATCCATCTATAAACAGATAGATAAATAAAGAGATTATGTATATTCTACCTTCTTTCATTCTGAGTTATAGCACCCTTCTCCAGCTTTGATGATATTGTTGATAAGACCTTGTTGGCATCATTGGCAAAGTCTAGATCCCTGACTTCAGCCGGTGGGACAGGAATGATAGCAAAGGCTTCCTTGTCTTCTCTAGTCTGTGCTGTACCAACCTGAAAGGAATGAAAAATATAATTTGTGACATGTCAACATGAAATCCAGACAAAGTCACTGTTCAAAATATCAGTGAAAATGGTGAAAAAATGTTTGATGTTGGACAAATGATTTTATTGGTTGTGTTATATCCCGAATCTGTGATAGTAAATCAATCTCCTGATCAGATTCATATTCATATTAAAGAAAATAGATGAAATCATTAACCACATAAGATTAACTTTTTTTAAAGAATACAAATCATGTCTTGATTCTCACTCTTTGATCAATGGAGCACGACTTGTTTGTGGCGAATCCCCATAGTACATGTAATACAAGCCAACAATAGCATTGATTTTATACATGGTAGTGACACCAATTAGATCCACTGAATTGCCTTGAACAGCCAATACTTATTTTTTCATAGCTCGATTTGGAGTCGGTTTGGCAGTGTGACTAGGGGAATCCAATGACATGGTTAAGTTGGATTCCAGCTTGTATTTGATCTGGGCCTTGTTTCATAAAATTTGTTATCATTAACAACTGCCTCATTTCTATGACAAATTCGCTCTCATCCAATCAGATTTAAGGATTTCAGTAGCTTATAACAATTATTGTAACTTGTTACTGATAACAAGTTTTATGAAACAGGGCCCTGGACTTGGGTACAGCGTGTATGTATAACTCGAGCTTTAATTTGGTTATAGTGAATTTCCAAATCCTTTACGGAGGAAATATCCATCTTGGTTAATCTATCATAATTATAGCATCACTGTTCAAGTTCATTCTAAAAGTTGAAATAATCAACCCCTATCTTCAGACATGTTTATCCGTCCTTAAGAGTTGGGCAAAAAAAAATTAAAAACATGAATATTGTTAGAGCTGATTACTTAGGAGATGATTTTAATTTTTGCTGATGCAATTTTTTCATTCTTTAAAGTAGATATTCAAAGCAAATCACAAATATGCTCAATAATGTATCTCTAGAAACTAGAAAGCTTGCAGATGGTAATCGTATAAGTTTTACGTTAACTGCGTGTTTGATGATTAAAAAATAACACAAATAAAAGCACTTCTCAGCATCTGGGATATCCGAGCGATTCGCCAGAAATATACCGATGTTTTCGTGACGTCACATCAGGTGCCAATCCTGCCTAAGCAGACGACGTCCTATATCAAGTGAACGTAACTGCAATGCAATTATTTTTAAATTATAAAGAGAGTTTGGTTTGTTTCACCATGACCGTATTTCACATCATTCTAAAAGGGAAGTGAAACCGCTTCTAGTAACTAAAATCTTTTGTTTGTAAAAAGTCATGATAAGGGTCAATGATCAATCAAAGAAATCACACTTTCGAATTGTAAAGCCCGCTGAATTATAGCATGGATGGTATTCGTTCCCTCTTGAAACGCCGACATGCCGCGGTGCATGCAGCTGAAAATACAATGGCATCTTTTTTTGTTTACAAGCGATTGATTCCTTATTTTTTTCACGCTGCATTTTTCATCAAAATAATACCATGCAGGAAATTTAGATTGAGGCAACAAATAAGCATTTATACTGACGCTAGTGAAGTAAGAGAAATAAGTGAAGATGAGATGACAAAACAGGCACTGAAAATGTATAAGATGTTATGGAGCATCGTCTGCTTAGGAAGGATTGCTCCCCGGTATGACGTCACATATCTCAGCAGCGTTCAAAGAGCTCTATAGGTGCTATAGCGGGGCTGTGTTATATCATTTTATAATTGATAATAATCATTACTTCAAATGTTTCCAAGCGTTGAATTTTGATAACCTTGTTCAATCTAAGCTTCACCTATGCAATAATAAAAATTAAATCAATATTCAAAATCAATGAAATTGTACTTTAACAAGATGAATGCGCCTGCATCTCCTACAGGTAAATGCCTCTGCCTATTAAAATTCAGTTGATGGCTCGAACTGTTCTTGAAATATTGTGATAACCAGAATAAAAAGCCTACAATCACATGTTAACTGACCTCTTTGACATTTGACCTTACACCTTATAACTCAAAAGTCTGATCACTTTATCTCCTCCTAGTCATGAATACAAAATAGTTGAGATATGGTGATAACAAAGCTAAAAATCATTAATTTCACATATAATGACCTCTATGACATGTCACCTTTGACCTAGATGTGAACAAAAATCTAATCAGTTTGTCTCACTATGGTGATGCATACTAGTTCCAAGTTTGAAGTTAATGGCTCAAATTGAACTCAAGAGAGTGTTAACAAGGCAAAAACCTGACATTTCATGGTAAATGATCTCCATGACCTTTGACCTTTGACCTACTTACACCATAATCTAATCAAATCGTTTCCTATGGTGATACACACTAACACCAAGTTTGAAGTTCATACCTCATGTGGTTCTTCAGTTATCGCGAGAACGAAAAAGCGGGATGGCGGACAGACGGACAGCCCGAAAACATAATGCCTCCACCCACAAAAAAAAAAAAAAATTAAGAAATTTACATACATAGGACGTATTATCTTTATGACATTTCGATTTATTCATTTATTTTTCCTCTCATGGGGTGGAATGCTTGTAAAGATAAAGGTGAGTTCTGGCCATGCAATTACATTACAAAGAAGCTGTCTAAAAGCAATTGGGAAAAGTTGATCATGTTTACATGTTAATAAGAATTGATGTATACTGTGATGTTTTAGAATCATCAAAAATGATAAGAAATTGACCCAATCTCGCCAAAAGGCACATGCGCTGCACACAGAAATGGGTATATGGGACTGCAGACACATGTTGCATAAATGTTCGGCCTGAACACTTCAGCTATTTCTCATCATATTTCGAATATGAGGGTATTTGAAGAGCAATCCTTTTCAGGGAATATTTCTATTATGATGTTCTTCCAAACAGACATAAAAGGAATGAGAAAGCTCACCTTTCCCAGAACTCAACCTGCTCTTTAAATCCTCATTGAAAAAAAATGACTTGAATGTATGTAATGATCATCACAGCAGATATAAAGAAATGTCAGGCCGTAACATTAAATATTCTAAGAAAAACTTAAACACAAAAGCTCTTTGTGGTAAAATAGTATTTTGATTTTTTCATAGAGATAACATGACATTTGAATAAATGTTCAACTCCCACACATCAACCCATTTCTATATCCCCAGAGCACCTCAATTCCTACTGGAATAAACTTGGATATCACCCAAAAAGAATATTAGCTTTGGGGTTGAACATGCTGGAAATTGACAAATCAAACTCGATGCCACCTTGAATCTGATAATTCACCAAATATCGTCATCCTGTGCAACGATTACAGAGATAAGCGAGTCAGAATCAGGTCTAAATGTGTATGTGCCTGACCTAATTACGCCACATTTTCAGGCAAATTCCTTTGATCTGCGCTAGCCCCGAATAGCTGCATTAATGGAGATAGAAAGTCCTCCTGGGTATAGATGAGATACGTAGATATGCGTACCTGAATAGGATTGCCTTTTCTAAGCAACACAAAAAAGGTTTCTGTATTCAGGGCATTAGAATGACAAATAATGTGAAGGAAAAGTTTACAGTCTTTTACAGATTATTTTATTACAAACATAGCTTTAAGGGAGATATGAGTACCGATGACCTTTCCTATCAAAAGCAATAACTAATTAACACCCTCGTTTCAAGTTTTTTCTCTCTCATTCCCTTTCCATCTTTATGTCTGCTCCTCTCTCCCTATCTCTCTCTCTCTCTCTCTCTCTATCTGTTTCTCTCTCTCTCTCTCTCTCTCTCTTGCTCTCTCTATCTCTCGCTCTTTCTCTTTCTCTCTCACATTTCCTCTCTATCTCCCTCTCTCTCTATCTCACACCTTTTTCCTCTCCATCTATTTTTTCTTTCCCCTTTCTCTGCTCTTTCCATTCATCTCTACCTCCTTCTCTCTTAATTGTAATACCAATGATGAAAAAGTTATAAATCTTCATCCACACGAGGTTGTTATAATCCCAGCTTGAGAACCTTAATCTCGCCTGAGGTGTATGTGGGAGGTGATTGATGATTACAACAAACTTTACCTCATAAAGGATATTCTTTGCTTTAATTGTACCCAGGAGCCAAACCGCTTCATCATCCATTTTTTTAAACACTATTTCCGTAACAAAATGAATATCAAAAGTTCAATGATAACTAAACACTAAAACACAGTATTTTTACCCCCTAAAAATATGTCTTGTTCTTCTTTTTTTTTTTCCTTTGAAAAAATCATTTTTAACAATGTTTTCCTTCAATGCCTAACTAACAAATGTGTTTTTCTCAAAATGTCTATCTGTTGCCTGTGCATCTATACATCCACCCTCCTGCTGGGAAAAAAACAGTATATCACACATGTATTAATTGACTGCCTTGGTTTCAACTTTTCACCTTCCTCGTCACATCTGCTACATTTACTCAAAATATTGAATGAGGGAGATTCCTTCATTTATTACTGGAATCTAATCAACTGAGTTCTTAAATCATTGACTGATAAGTAATTTCCTTGTGTTGGCATTTAAACTTTAGAAATCACCCACATCTGGATGGGATTCACTGATATTAATATTATGTAGGGAATTCTCATTTTTTCAGATATCTGATAATAAAATCTCACTCAGAATATGGGGTATCAAAACTAATTCCATTCAAGATTGCAAAATCTGAACAACCATATTCTAAAGAACATTTCTAGTATTGCTAGTATTAATCAGTTATATTTAAAGACTAATCAAATGTATGATTATCATAAATCTCCTTGCACAATCTTACAATCTCCTTACAAACTTACAATCATTCATAGAAAATAAACTTTTAATTGCCACAAAGTTTTGCCAAGTGTTTGTAAATAAATATAAATAGGCAAACAAAATATAATGAAGGATACTTCCTATCTTGAAACTCTGTTAGAGATGTCTATATTTTTGTTGTTGTTGTTGTTTCTTACCTTTAACATGACAGGTTTATCTTCTCCTTTATCCAAAGGAATGCTGGTACTATGAACCCATGTGTTGGTGCATAGATGACGGAGACGCACATAGGAATTCCTGCAAGAAAAAAGTACAAACGTACTTCATAATTTCTGGGATTAAACATTCATGTGTACTTTTTTTCCTCTCTATATTTAAATGAGATAGGCAATGAAGAGGCAATGTGCAACCAACCTCACATTAAAAATTAGGGGAGCTTTAACTATTTTAAGAATCAAATGAAATTAGAGGAAGTCTGTTCACACTTTCAAGGCATAACAATGGATACGTGTGGTAACAATTTACGTCACAATTGCTTCGCCCAGATTACATACCTGTATGAATAACCGGAAATCAGAGGGACTGACAGGCAAACAGACATGTTTGTAATTGCTACATAATAGGCATATACATGATATGAATAATAAAAATAATACTGGCTGGCTCTACTTTCGGTGAATATCCAAAATATTGCCCTTAAAAGAACCATATTGCCCTCGTCCTCGACTCAGGGCAATATGATTCTGTTGCTTGCAATATATTCTGATATCCCCCCCAAGGCTATCCAATATGATATAAAAAAAAAAAATTCTCAATTTCTTCTTTTCTCCTATTATCATCATCCTTTTTCTCCTATTATCATCCTCCTTTATCTCCTCCTTCCATCCCTCTTCCTCTACCTCTTGCTTTTTTCTTCTGTCTCCCCAGAGCTCTCTCTCTCTCTCTCTCTCCTAATAAATCTACTCTCCTCCTCTACCATGTCTTTATGCAACTTTCTTTTTCAAATATCTTTCTCCTCTATTTTTACTCCCCCCTTATTTTCATCTTCTCCTTTTCCTCATCATATTCTTCAGCCTCATACTCAACAATCTATAAATGTAGAATTTTCACACAGTGTAAATAATGTTGCACCATTCATAATCTATCTTATAGTACACATTCAAGTGTATTTTCAAGTGATTTTGTATGCTAGAAAGATTCCTTTAACAGCACACACAGGTTAAGATTCCTTCACTGAGTGTTGTGCCGACGATAAAGAGCATTGAGCAATTGAATCTACAAGATCTGATCGCAGTAAAGAGTTTTAAAATATGGCCAAACATTTCTTTCCTCAGATTTACAATGGCCATGACGTCAATGCCTAGTCATTAATCTCTCAGACTCTCTACCAGTACTTACACATTGCTTTCTGTTGCTTTCTCTCTCTCAATCTCCCTCTCTTTCTCTCTCATTCACTCTCTCTCTCTCTCTCTCTCTTTCTCCCCATCAGTTTCATCCCCTCGCTCCCTTTCCTTCTCTCTCTCTCTCTCACACAAACACTCTCTTTCTATCTCTCTCTCTCTGTCCATTTGTCTATTTTTATATATATATACATATACATATATATATATATATATATATATATATATATATATATATCTGTCTTTTTCTTTTTCTCCTTCACTCTGTATTCTAGAATTCCAATATATTTTCACAATCTATCTCCTTCTTTGTATCAATATCATAGTGTATCTCACTCTTAAAAGTCTTAACATATTTCATCTTCATGTCCCTGCTTTCACTAAACAAAGGTTACTCCTTCACTCTGCTAAATGTGTTTTCTGTTTAGTGGAGGCATGACTGGAATCTTGAGACTGACAGTATAAAGGCAATTATTTACGGTCCAAGCCCTCTTATATCTTTTAGCTCCTATAAGCATTGCCATACCAGCAATGAATTACTGCAATTATCTAGGTTCATATCATTTTCCTTCACTGCATCTCCTAGAGCAAGGAATCTTTGTAACAATAAAAATGCATATCATAAAAATCTCTCTAAAAATAAAAGGGTGAGGGGAAAAACAAGGAACAGATCAATTATGTGAACGTGACTGAATTTATAAAACAGCACGAATTACATAATTTTCTTCACAAATATCGAGAGAAGGATTTAGCGAAGTTTATCAATCAGATTGGATAAAATCATGGCGCAGCATATAATAGAGCTTATGATCTCAACCATTCATGTACTTGCATGTTGAAAAAAAGGATTCTAAAGTTAACTCTCTCCAAAGTTAAATGACTTGTTGAAATTCAGCTTCTCAAAACCTGCAACAGGACATTCCTCCTTGTTTAAAAGTTTGGTCTAGAGATGCCTTCTTGTTGATTTTGAGTAGATGTCTTAATTGCTGTAATTTACAAAGTCTCAAGTCACCTGCTTGTGTAAATTTCACTCTCAGGTATTTCCCCGTGTAATATACAAACTGTCAATAAAAGACAACTTAACATGACACATGGCCTATTTCTCATTTAAAACTATTTAAACTGCATGTAGTCACACTCCATGATGCTCTAACAAAGTAGTATAGAAACTTTTGGTTTCACTAAATGACATAAATTTACATTAATAACATTTTGTTTGCACATTCTTCAAATAAAATAACATTTCCTACTCATCATATACCACACTGCTAATTCACTTAAATTTAATTGAGAATGTCATTAGGAGAGGATAAGTCTAGAATCTTGTTATAAAAATTATTTTCAAGATAAAATGATTTTTACCTTGGTACCAGAGAGTCCCCCCTCTGTAAAGTGGTAGGGTCCAGTTCAAATATAGATGCGATGTCATTACCATGGTGCATGGGAACAAGGTGATAGGTAGTCCCTCCATGAGGTCCTCGTAATTTCTCTCTAGTCGGGTCTTTGGTTGGGTCATTGTCAGCCTGTCAAACAAAAACAATTTGAAGTCATACTAGAGTGGATAAAAAAAAACTACACTTCCTCCCTCTAGAGAGAGTCAAAGAAGTTGAATTATTGAAATAAACATTTAGGAAGAACATAATGTAGCCTATATGGTAGATGAAAGTGCCCTTTCATAAACGCCTTGTAACATATAAATACAATCCGTTGTATGTCTTTCTACGGTTCAAATAACATCATGGTCTCTTTAAATATTGTGCTGGTTTTTAATCATATTGTGGTAGTTCTGAAAAAGAAAGCATATTATATATGGTTTATATGCTATTTATAACTCTCACCTCAGCAGCTAGATACTGTCCAGTGGCGAGATGCTTGAAACGGAAGAGGCTGTTCCAATGACCGGCACCACCCCTACATGGATCATGTTGAACAACCTGAAAGTGCAGCAAACAAAAAATGAATAGAATTTTATTCATTCACCACATGAGGGAAAATAACTATATTCAATTTGCCTTTAATTTAAATAATCTATAGATGATTTAATGACACAGTCTATGTTAAATGAACCATATTCTGAACTTTGGACATCTATTGTGTACTAACTTCTGTTACTTAAACTCATGTATGATAGCATTTAGAACCAAAGCAAAATGTATGATTATGTATTTACTATTACTTTTGATGTATTCTCAACTTGGAAAATGGAAAACTATTTTATTTAGGAAATGAAGTGCCTACAAATAAACTATCATGGCATACATGTATTAAAGGAACGTACTTCTCCACCCCCTCCCCCAACGAGGGACTTGGTAGAATTGCTAAATAACCATCAGCTATCATCGCATTCTTGATTGCTATCAATGTCTGGAGATGGACTGCGGTAAGAACAACCTTGTCAAGAAAAACCGATTGCAATCTTCTTGTAATCCCTGGATACTGGTGAGAGACAAACAGCTAAAAGAATCCTGGAAACCTTCAACAAATTTGGAATATTTGACTACATCTTAATTAAATCTTCTTACTCTTCTAGTCCT